>CM070489.1:4903634-4906134 GCA_036324585.1 Champsocephalus esox
CTCAGAGGGCAGATGGAGGACACACACTCACAGAGACACACACACGGACTCAGCTGCTGTTTGTGCACGGAGGAAACTGAAATAGAGCAGGTGTGTGTGCAACGTGTGAGGAGCTGATGATATTTGTCATTGACCCCCAATACTCAGGGTGTCAGGTCAGGTCTTCTTCCTTTTGATGTAGCCGTAAAACAAACCAAGTACTTCCGGAAAACGTTCACAATTAGGCTTTACACTTTCCACTCCTAATCTCAGGTCAGATCGAAGACAAACGGTGAATTAAGCAAAACGGTGAATCATTACTGACACAAAGCACCACAACAAGCACACACACACACACACACACACACACACACTGTTGGACACCACGTCCAAACCGCAGAGGCTCGTGGCTGCCAGATAGCGGGCTCGGAGCAGGGGGAACACACACACACACACACACACACACACTCTTCAGGGTGTCCAGCCCACGTGCTCGCTGTGTGTTCTGTTGTCGTCTCCTCTTCACCTCTAAACTCTCAGATCCAACGAACCGCAGCTGAACTCACTTCTTTAATCGATTTTAAACTTTTATTTTCCAACGTGGAGCTCGGGCAGAGGGCGTCCATTCAAAGTAGCATTATACAGGTCGCCAACGTGTTCCCTTTTTAAAGCATGGAAGCAGTCAACTTTTTCTTCAAATGTCAACTGTGACGGAGTTCAGATCAAAACTAAACATTTTAAACTATTTCGTTTGATAAATATGAGATGTTGATTATTTTGTCAAACCTTTGTTTTTCTAGCCTTACACAATTACACACACACACACACACACACACACACACACACACACACGTGCACTCACTGCTATCTGCCTCTTCTTTCTTGGAGAATACTCGTCAACAATGAACTGATATTCCCCTCTCACTCTTTCTAATTCAAGCCAAACATCCCACACACACACACACACACACACACACACACACACACACACACACACACACACACTCTGTCCGTCATCTGGAAGTGATTGCGTCCTCCATTACAGAATGCTTGGCCGGCTCCGAGCGTGTTGGTGATGACAGCCAGCCTTTTGTCCATTACAGCGCTGAGAGAAACACACTGATAAACCCTGCTCTCTCACACACACACACACACACACACTCAAGCTCATGATGCAGCCGTTAACTCACTCATCACCATGACGACCATCACAAACACAGATAACCACCACACACACTGAAACCATTTTAATTAAGAAATGCATTGTTTGCACACGTTATATTATTAATATGTTTAGAGTTTGTTTAAAATAGGAATTTGAGTCCATAATATATTTTATATTATTCTGAATATGTTTATATTTTATATCGTATGAATATAAACATCTTTTTATTGTGAATTATTATATATTTTCTTTTAGTTTGTTTGTCTTTTATTCACGCCCAATGCCTTTGTAACTGCTGCCGTAACAATGGTATCACGCGTCTGGAGCCGGCTGAGAGCGGTTTGCCGTCTCCAAGTGTCTCCAGTTGATACTGTGACGCGTGTGCAGAGCCGTCGGATGTCCACTGACCGCCTGTTTCGGTCCTTTGACTTTGAGATCGAGACAAAGAAGAAGGAGAAGACAGTCAAAGTGGTGAAGGAGAAGAAGGAGAAGAAAGAGAGGAAACCCCGCAAAGCGAAGGAGAGGAGGCCGAAGGAGAGGAGGCCGAAGGAGAGGAGGCCGAAGGAGAGGAGGTCGAATGAGAGGAGGCCGAAGGAGAGGACGCCGAAGGAGAGGAGACCGAAGGAGAGGAGGCCGAAGGAGAGGAGGTCGAAGGAGAGGAGGTCGAAGGAGAGGAGGCCGAAGGAGAGGAGGCCGAAGGAGAGGAGGTCGAAGGAGAGGAGGCCGAAGGAGAGGAGGTCGAAGGAGAGGAGGCCGAAGGAGAGGACGCCGAAGGAGAGGAGGCCGAAGGAGAGGAGGTCGAAGGAGAGGAGGCCGAAGGAGAGGAGGCCGAAGGAGAGGAGGTCGAAGGAGAGGAGGCCGAAGGAGAGGACGCCGAAGGAGAGGAGGCCGAAGGAGAGGAGGCCGAAGGAGAGGAGGTCGAATGAGAGGAGGCCGAAGGAGAGGAGGTCGAATGAGAGGAGGCCGAAGGAGAGGACGCCGAAGGAGAGGAGGCCGAAGGAGAGGAGGCCGAAGGAGAGGAAGCCGAAGGAGAGGAGGTCGAATGAGAGGAGGCCGAAGGAGAGGACGCCGAAGGAGAGGAGGCCGAAGGAGAGGAGGCCGAAGGAGAGGAGGTCGAATGAGAGGAGGCCGAAGGAGAGGACGCCGAAGGAGAGGAGAGCCGAAGGAGAGGAGGCCGAAGGAAGAAGGATGTTGGGTTGTCGTGGACCCCTTTGGGCCCCGTCTGAAGGGGGGGCTGTGATGCCCCGTGGGTCCACCAGTAGAGAGGGGGTGGCTGCTCTGGCTCACTGAGTGCACTGACTCAGGCACCTGGGTCTGGTGTCCTGTGAAGCCTCTCTGCTCCTCTCTCTCCTCTCT
>CM070489.1:4911134-5108721 GCA_036324585.1 Champsocephalus esox
CATGTTAGACCACGCCCACAATTGGTGATGTCACAGCAGGTGTGTCAGGAAACACCTGCTATGACATCACTGATTGGTC
Organism: Champsocephalus esox; assembly: GCA_036324585.1. NCBI lineage: Eukaryota > Metazoa > Chordata > Actinopteri > Perciformes > Channichthyidae > Champsocephalus > Champsocephalus esox. The sequence goes on from CM070489.1 coordinate 4,911,214, forward strand.
GTTGTCCAAAAAGAGAAATCTTCCCAAAACCCCCAGACACCAGCTTTAAATGTAACATGATTAGATAACACAACTGAAAATCCCAAGTCAGCCAAAGTTGTGCCTCCTGGGTATTTATCCAAAAGACTTTGTTTCTAAGAAGAGTGAGCGTGCACTTATAGACTTGTGTCTTTTACAAGCAAAGAGGGCAATAGCTATAGAATGGAAAAATGTGAACACACCTAGTATGAATAAATATATTAAGGATCTGTCAGCATGTGTCGCTTTAGAAAAACTAACATGCATTACTAAAGGAAAGCTGGCAGTTTTCGAAAATATCTGGGGGAGCTTCTGGAAAATAATGTTGGTAATGATTAATAACACCAAAGAGCGGGGCGGGGAAGGGGGCAACGGGAATACGATTCTAAAGTGTAGTCGCCCACGTCATATTCTTTCAGATGTTTGTCCTGTATCATCTGTATACTGACCTGGGATGTACCCGAATATTCGTTTGTTGGAATACTATTCGGGTTTCAATTTCGTCATTCGGATATTCGTTTTTTTTTATTTATTGAAAACTCCAATATCAACGTAAGAGCTTGTGCCTCTTCGGGGGGTGCTAACACTTAATCATAAACGTTATCGTTTACTTTCTCCGTCTTTATATGTAGATATTACTTTTTCTCTGTTAATCTCTGTCACGTTGTTTCCATAGCAACAACAACTTCCTGTCAACAGCGCTAACTCTCCTTCAAAATAAAAGCATGTCCATACAAAATAGGAAGCCAAGCCAAATGACACTTAAGACATATACAACTGCAACGAAAGTAAACACAATGCAATATCCTTTTCAATTTCAAAGAACACAGATTGGGTTATATACAATAACAAAATACTATAAAACAACAATACTGTAGAATAACTAAATGAATGCCGTGAATAAACCGAAATACACGTGTTGAAGCGGTTCGCTGCTGATTACTGTTCGTTATTGTATGTATGCGTAATATCCGTTATTGTATGTATGCGTAATGTCCGTTATTGTATGTATGCGTAATGTCCGTTATTGTATGTATGCGTAATGTCCGTTATTGTAGGTATGCGTAATGTCCGTTATTGTATGTATGCGTAATGTCCGTTATTGTATGTATGCGTAATGTCCGTTATTGTATGTATGCGTAATGTCCGTTATTGTATGTATGCGTAATATCCGTTATTGTATGTATGCCTAATATCCGTTATTGTATGTATGCGTAATGTCCGTTATTGTATGTATGCGTAATGTCCATTATTGTATGTATGGATAATGTCCGTTATTGTATGTATGCGTAATGTCCGTTATTGTATGTATGCGTAATATCCGTTATTGTATGTATGCGTAATATCCGTTATTGTATGTATGCGTAATGTCCGTTATTGTATGTATGCGTAATGTCCGTAATTGTATGTATGCGTAATGTCCGTTATTGTATGTATGCGTAATGTCCGTAATTGTATGTATGCGTAATGTCCGTTATTGTATGTATGCGTAATGTCAGTTATTGTATGTATGCGTAATGTCCGTTATTGTATGTATGCGTAATGTCCGTTATTGTATGTATGCGTAATGTCCGTTATTGTATGTATGCGTAATATCCGTTATTGTATGTATGCGTAATATCCGTTATTGTATGTATGCGTAATGTCCGTTATTGTATGTATGCGTAATGTCCGTTATTGTATGTATGCGTAATGTTCATATTTGAAATCTTCAATCCAAATATTGTAATCAAAAAAATTAAAACAGAAATCTGCTGTACCACAGAGAGATGCTTTTTAAAACCTCAACTGGGAATATCAAGCTTGTGCAAAATCAGCCTTTAAAATCAGATGTGGGTCACAGGAAGAATGTGGTTTCCCAGAGAATAAGTTGTAAAAAAGGCATCGAAAAGAAAAACACTTTGGTTCCCACTCGCATACTTGGGATGCTCCTGCTCCGGGAGAAAGAGGCAGGAAATAAATAGAAACAGTGTGCGGAGCAGAGAGGGAGAAGAGGTACAATAAGATGGCTTAAGAATAGAGCAATGGCTGAGAATTCTAAGAAATATTTATACGATGGAAAGAACTACTTATATGCTACGATTACAGAGGGAACATCTTAAGGAAAGATGGACACCATTGGTGGAGGTAATAGGAGGAAACGGGATTAATAATGGACGGATTATAAAGGAACTGGACTGTGTGACACCCCAAAATAATATGGCATATTTTTTTATATATTCTGGTAAATGGACATTTTAGTGTTTGGTATATTGGACTGTATTATTGTAATATGTAGGATGACCTTATATATAACCCATCTTTATATTTTTATTTATGTTATACCTGTGTTATTTACTTTCTCAGTGTTATTATTGATTTGATTTCTATAAGTTTTGTTTTTCATATTCTCAATTTCTTGGATTTGAGACCTTCTACATGTTGTGAGCCCTTGGTACAGAAACTGTTCATCTTAATTGGAGGAGGTGTCAAGTTCAGCTCCTCCTGAGCAGAGATGGTAAAAGTACACACATCCTTTACTCAAGCAGAAGTACACATACTCGTGTTTAAAAATACTCTGGTAAAAGTAGAAGTACTGACTAAACTTCTTTACTCAAGTGAAAGTAAAGAAGTATGGGCTTCGAGTAAAAAGTACCCGTAACTAGCAGCTGCTTTAAAGAGTACCTACCTCCCTTTATATCAATAGAACAATAATGTCATTGTTAGCTAATGAATGTTTCCATGGTGACCAACGGCAACATGACAACGTTTCCATCGGTCCCTCTTCTTTAGAGAAGACCAGGAAAGTGATGGATACACGGATCGTGTTCCAACCAATAGGCACGCAATGACTCTAAAGAATAATGATCACGCACCAAACACACGTTCAGACTAAAGGAACCAGCTGTTTGGGAAATGAGAGAAGTAGAAAGTACAGGTATTTGAGTTCAACATGTAAGAAGTAGAAAGTACAGGTATTTGAGTTCAACATGTAAGAAGTAGAAAGTACAGGTATTTGGGTTCAACATGTAAGAAGTAGAAAGTAGAGGTATTTGGGTTCAACATGTAAGAAGTAGAAAGTACAGGTATTTGAGTTCAACATGTAAGAAGTAGAAAGTACAGGTATTTGAGTTCAACATGTAAGAAGTAGAAAGTACAGGTATTTGTGTTCAACATATGAGAAGTAGAAAGTACAGGTATTTGTGTTCAACATGTAAGAAGTAAAAAGTACAGGTATTTGGGTTCAACATGTAAGAAGTAGAAAGTACAGGTATTTGAGTTCAACATGTAAGAAGTAGAAAGTACAGGTATTTGAGTTCAACATGTAAGAAGTAGAAAGTACAGGTATTTGGGTTCAACATGTAAGAAGTAGAAAGTACAGGTATTTGTGTTCAACATGTAAGAAGTAAAAAGTACAGGTATTTGTGTTCAACATGTAAGAAGTAGAAAGTACAGGTATTTGGGTTCAACATGTAAGAAGTAGAAAGTACAGGTATTTGAGTTCAACATGTAAGAAGTAGAAAGTACAGGTATTTGAGTTCAACATGTAAGAAGTAGAAAGTACAGGTATTTGGGTTCAACATGTAAGAAGTAGAAAGTACAGGTATTTGTGTTCAACATGTAAGAAGTAAAAAGTACAGGTATTTGTGTTCAACATGAAAGAAGTAGAAAGTACAGGTATTTGAGTTCAACATGTAAGAAGTAGAAAGTACAGGTATTTGGGTTCAACATGAGAGAAGTAGAAAGTACAGGTATTTGAGTTCAACATGAGAGAAGTAGAAAGTACAGGTATTAGTGTTCAACATGTAAGAAGTAGAAAGTACAGGTATTTGAGTTCAACATGAGAGAAGTAGAAAGTACAGGTATTTGAGTTCAACATGAGAGAAGTAGAAAGTACAGGTATTTGGGTTCAACATGTAATAAGTAGAAAGTACAGGTATTTGAGTTCAACATGAGAGAAGTAGAAAGTACAGGTATTTGAGTTCAACATGAGAGAAGTAGAAAGTACAGGTATTTGAGTTCAACATGAGAGAAGTAGAAAGTACAGGTATTTGAGTTCAACATGAGAGAAGTAGAAAGTACAGGTATTTGGGATTCAACATGTAAGAAGTAGAAAGTACAGGTATTTGGGTTCAACATGTGAGAAGTAGAAAGTTCAGGTATTTGTGTTCAACATGTAAGAAGTAGAAAGTACAGGTATTTGTGTTCAACATGTAGGAAGTCAAAGTCGTCAGAAAAATAAGTAGTGGAGTAAAGTACTGATACCAGAAACATGTACTTAAGTACAGTAACAAAGTATTTGTACTCCACTATTTCCCACCCCTGCTCCTGAGTGACAGCTTCAGTGGAAATTGGACACGTGAAAACTTGCGATATCAGCCTCGCAGATCGACTTCCTCTTCCTTTGAGACTCTTCCTCTTCACCCCTAACCCTATAACGAGATCCGACTCCTGAACAAACTCATGGTGGAACAAAACCCTCACGGAGGCCAGAACATGTGTTTCAGAAACGCCTTACGCAGTCTTGTTTTGGCAGATTGTCCTCGGCCGTTATAGGAGGGAAAACACTCTTTTCTCATCATTACCGATTCAAACCATGACCAGTGAAAAATGATAACAGTGTCCTGGCTGAAGCCGCGGAAACCCGACATTATGCAATGGAGACCGGGTAAAACATGTTTATACCAGTAAAGTAGTATTTATAGAATAGTAGCGGTTGGAAACAGAACAAGCTAAATGGAAGACGGCCACCATTGAAGGCTATCGCGCCACTTCTGTTGCACCGTTATTATTTATTTTATTTAACATTTATTTTATATCATTTTATTTATTTAAATGTTATTTATTTTAAAAAATGTATTGAATTTATTTCAATCTATTTCTTGTTGTATTTGTATTATTATTAAATAAATAGTTTGGCTAATATAATATGTCTGTTATTGTCAATTTGATGCCTCCACTGTTGAATTAAAAGCTATCACTTCAGAGCATTATATTCCAAATTAAATCCAATTAGGATTTCAAAGGTGTTAATCCCTTACTATATGCATTATATTGTAATACTTAGAATACAAATGTAAAAATAAGCAATATATGCATTCATAAAGTTATATGTGTCATTGCGTCTCTCCATCAGGTTGTGTTTCTGTCTCAGTCCCCTCAGACCCTTGTCATGCACTGTGCCACCAAGAAATGCAACCTCACACTCACGCCAGCTGCTCATTCATTTCATGCTTCACAAACATGGCAGCAAAAATGTGACAAAGTGTAAAATAGAAAAGTACGTATAGATGGCAAGCTGTGAGGGTCAAAAAGGGTCTCAGTTGCCTCAAAGCAACAGTGTGGAAACTCAAATTCAGAGGAACGTGGATGAAACTGCGAGCTAAGATATTTAAATCATGCAGCAGCAGAAAGAAAACAAAATGTGTATTCCTTGTTGTTGTTGTTGTGTTGTTGTGTTGTTGTTAGATCATTGTTTTTTACATATTTGCTTAGACAGTAGGAGGCAAGAAAGAGAGGAAAATAGATGATGATGATGATGATGATGATGATGATGATGATGATGATGATGATGATGATGATGATGATGATGATGATGATGATGATGATGATGATGATGGAAGGCTCTATTGATTATTTAGCATGTGCTTCTGCCCACATGTCAAAACCCACACAGAATTTAGAAAGAACAGAAAGACACACAGGCCAACACACACACACACACACACACACACACACTGCTGACAGCGTCACACACTCTTGTTCACAGTCAGCTTTCCACTTGTGTGCATAGTTTGCAGACTTAAAACAGGACTGCAAATACAAATCTCCCATCATGCATCTGGGCAGCATCACCTGAGCTGTTGTCAGGTAGATGTTGACACTAATGAGCTCAGCAACAGCAAGCAAATCCATTCGAACACACAGTATTGTTGTGTATTTACACACGATTGAACAGTATTGATTTGCATTGTAATGGCATATTGGATCGCAGGTTTATTTAGATTATAGATTGTTATTGTGAGGCGTTTTGAAAAGCTTGAAACAAAGACTCTGCTGTGGACTACGTGGTGACCCGCGCACACACAATCACACGTCTAAAACCACCTTAAAGTAAACGTCCATTCAAACCGTCTGTCAGAAAAACCACAAGCTTCTGATTTAGCTCATCCATCCCGGAGCTCTCCAGAGCTCCGGGATGGATGAGTGCAGAGTGCCAGAAACGCCCGCTGTGAAGACTGGCTTGGATTGCACATGCTTGGAAATATACAGTGAGACCTTCAATTCTGCAGCTGTGACTTCATTTAAGAAGCAACACTTGAATTAAACACGAAATACTTCATTGTACAACAAGAGGCAATTCTTAGTCGTAAAATGGAGGCGTGTGGCGCAGTGGGTTGTGCGTTGGTGTTCGCGTCAGGGGGTCACAGGTTCAAACCCCACTGCAGTCAGCATGTCCTTGTGACCCTGGGCAAGACACTTCACCCCAATTTGCTCCTGTGGGGATTGTCTACATTGAGTATGTAAGTCGCTTTGGATAAAAGCGTCCAACAAGTGTAATGTAATGTAAAATACAAAATATGAGGACAAACCAATTTTCAAAATCTGCAGTTTTAAGATGATTTTAAAGATGATATCGACCGTAAATCCCGTCGTAAATTCTGACATTTCTTACCCCAACATGACTCTTAAAGTTAACGAAAGAGCTCCGACTTAAAGAGCATTTCCTGTCATGTTTAAGGACTCGTGAAAATATTCTTACTTTGAATAATTACTTGTGTCTTATACGCATTTTCTGAGGGAAAGAAAGCTTCGATTGCATCAAATCCAGAAACTGTGAATATGCAAATCGTTTTCATTTTGAAACAGCTGCACACAAGATGTCTCGTCTCAGTGTTTAAACTGAGATTTAATAGAGTCAGAAATGACTTTGGAAACAAGACAGCTCTACTGTCAAACTGCAGTGGAGTAACAAAAAGTCAGCCACATTTCTCACCAGAGGCTTTAAAGGTAGGTACGTTTGAGAAACCCGCTCGAGATCGCTAGAATTTGAAAATACACAACCGGAGAAAATCTGCCACTTCCTCACAGAGCCCCTCCTCCAACACACACGAACGCGCACATGACCAATGAGGGCACGAGGTAAGTTTGTGCCCCGATTGAAGGCTGACAGGCAGGTAGGCCATCCAGTTACTTTAGCCGGATTGGATGTACTTTTTACAGTATTACGGCTTCTACAGATGATATTTTTTAATGGATTTGTTGTCAAAGCACTTCAGATATTCATTGCTATCGGGATGTTAAGAGCATTCCATGGAATATAACAAAAAGTGTACCTCGAGCCGGTTTCTGAAACTCACCTACCCCACCTTTAAATTCATCATCATCTTGAATCTGAATTACCTTCTCACTTAAACTCCAAACCCGTGTGATCAAATCCTCAGATATTAAAGAAAATACTTTATAGTTGCATCACAGAAGGAGGTGACCTTGACGAGGTGACAGGTAGGGAGAAAACTCTGAAGCATGTATGGCATCTCTGCGTTCACACACAGCTCACATTCCTCTCCACACCCACACCGTGCTGCCTTCAGGAGCAGCTTGTAAACCGGCTCCTCCACCAAGCAAAGCCACAGAAAGCCACTGTCACAAAAAGTGTACTTGTCAGCAGAATATGAAAGACTTAATTCATCCTATTTTGCCCCAAAACATGTGAAACTCCAAGACAGACACACCGGAAAATCTAATTATTACACTACTTGTTGACACGCATATGGATGGCGTCACAGATTGTCAATAAAGTAGTCCCCTTTTCAAGCAGGGTTCAATCTCTTTTCTGGGTCTTTTTTCACTCTCAGATCTCCTGCAGCCCCTGAACGCAGGGCACATCTCCACCAGCTGACAATAACAAACCCTCCAATAATAAACCTCTTGCTCACAGCCTGGACAGATCTCAGCAGTGGCCGCTCGCTGTGTGCACTCATGACTCATGGGCAGTAAGAACAACACGGAGAGGCAGGAATGCGGACGGGTGCGCGCGATTAGTCCGGACCATAATTCATCAACATGTTTCTATGGAAGTCAACGGAGAAACTCTTCAGACTTGAACAATATTCATGCACCTTCACGTGCTCTCTGCTCCTTCAGACTTTCACTCGGAAACTCAGCACACAGCCATTTCTCCAGGAATTACATCCATAGTTTAATTTCCTCTTACCTCTCGTGGAGGCCTGCTGATGGTCAGAGGGGGGAAGTAACTTTACTCAGACTGGCAAATACTTTCCATTTGTTGCTACTGTACTTCTACTTCACTTTAATTCAGAGGTAACGTGTACTTGTCCTCCACTACATGTGTTTAATACCTTTAGTTACTTTACAGATCTGGATGAATGATGTGAAATATGATCAAGTGTTGAATCAGACTTTAGTTCCACCTGGAGTGAATCCACCAGCTACCCTGCAGTCTACAAAGTACTTCAGACTAGCTGCACCTCCACCAGCTACCCTGCAGTCTACAAAGTACTTCAGACTAGCTGCACCTTCACCAGCTACCCTGCAGTCTACAAAGTACTTCAGACTAGCTGCTCCTTCACCAGCTTTGAGAACACTTTCATGATCAATCATTATAAAACACATCATATATATTATTCTGAAATGGACCAATCTGCACAACGACTACTTTCACTGTCTTTACTATATTTAGATGAGAATACTTTCTACTTTCACTTGAGGAACATTTTGAATGCAGGACTTTTACTGTGACAGAGTATTCCTACACTCTGATACTTTTACTCAAGTACAAGATCTGAGTACTTCTACTTTTACTCAAGTACAAGATCTGAGTACTTCTACTTTTACTTAAGTACAAGATCTGAGTACTTCTACTTTTACTCAAGCACAAGATCTGAGTACTTCTACTTTTACTCAAGAACAAGACCTGAGTACTTCTACTTTTACTCAAGTACAAGACCTGAGTACTTCTACTTTTACTCAAGTACAACACCTGAGTACTTCTACTTTTACTCAAGAACAATATCTGAGTACTTCTACTTGTACTAACTCAAGTACAACAGCTGAGTCCTCCTCCCACCTCTGGTCGTGGACACAGTGACAGAAACACGGGAACGCAGGAATGTGGTTCTGACATCAGAAGCGTTGAAGCATGCAAAGTGACTCCAGGTGTGCTTTTTCATTTCCTCTCACCTCTCAGTGGCGGAGGCTTGCTGAGCAGCTCGGTGACGCGCCTCTGCACCCGGGCCACTCTGCCCTCCAGCCTCGCGGACCGGTGGCACGCGGACACCAGCTCGCCCTCCAGCTCCTCCAGGATGCCCACGGAGTGCCGGGACAGATCCGAGAGCTGCCGGAGCACCGAGCACATAGTGAAGCCGCACACATCCGCCAAGTCCCCGAAAACCTCCTCCTGCCGGCGGGGACGCGCGGAGAGCTTGCACACATCCTTGGGAAGTATCGTCCGCTTGCAGAAAGGCATGATTTACTCCCAGAAACAAACTCCGCAGGTTGTCAAGTTATATTCCGATGGCCCTTCTCCCTCCGGTTGGCGCACAGCTGCATGCCCCGGGACCTCCGAGGGGGGGGCGGTGGCTGGAGACGTTTGGAGAGAGTTGCGCGTCGTGCGCACTCATTGTTTTTGACTGCGAGCGAGCTCTCTCTTGGTGGAGAGGATACACTCAGCTGCTGGGGAGACTGCTGTGAAGACAGCCGGGGTGTAACGAGCCAAACATCCGGTTGACATGTACAAAATAAAAGCCTGAAAAGTTAGAATACGAATCGGTTTTATTACCACGGTTTACATAGAGGAGGAATTTGCTTTGGTGTAAATTGTGCATCCAAACACTCAGGTATAGAATACTCTTGTTTTAAATAAAGGAGCACAAAATGGTTCTATTATAAAAAAAAATTACATTTATTTTTTACACAAAATAAAAGTTTCTTACGATTTATACCCGAGCACCAAAGTTCCCAAAATTATTTATCAATTCATCAAAAGACCATCTTTTTTTCATATATAGACTAATATAATAAGTTCTTGACACTTTCCTGGGTCATAGAAGCCAACAAAAGCCCAATATAATAAATGGGCTTTATAATGATAACATTTTTGTTTTATTCCATTGGCTTAAAATAATAGAATATATTTTAAATGTAGTCCTATTTGTGCAGGCTTTACCAATTGGCACTTATTTCTGGAAACAAAAGTAAACCTATCACTATATTTCCTATTAATGATTAATTATTGAACATTTGTACATCATCACACATTACATGTTAGTCGCTTTTATCCAAAGCGACTTACATACTCAATACTGGGGACACAGGAGCACTTTGGGGTGAAGTGTCTTCAGGGAAACAACGACATGCTGACTGCAGTGGGGTTTGTACCGGTAACCCCCTGATCCGAACACCAACGCACCAGCCCACTGCGCCACAGGCCTGAAATCGTAACCTATGGGTGACAATTTATTTGGTGTGTCTGAGCTCCTATTTCTTCCTCAAAACGTGCTTTTATTTTGAAAATACTGAACTCAGCATCACTGCTCATGTCTGCCGGCTTTACGCAGCGAAACGGAGCGCAACAGCCCGGTGTTTCCCGAGGAAACCTGGAGGAGGGAGGAAGAGGAGAAGAGAGGTGAGGAGATGAAGAGGAGGGGAAAGTAGAAATGGAAGAAGACAGATGAAGGTGAAGAATAAGAAGAGGAGAAAGAGGAGGACGATATGGAGATGAAGAGGAGATTGATTGATTGATTGACTGATTGATTGATTGATTGATTGATTGATTGATTGATTGATTGATTGATTGATTTACATCTTGGTTTTCCATTTCTAATTCATCATATCATTTAAGACATATAAGACATATTTGACATACAGATGGCTTATTTACAATTTTCATTTTAGATTTCGTTCTAATACATCCTAACCGGACATTTAAGACATACCAAGTCTACAGATATACAGTTAGTAACAGAGTCTAAAATGCGAGTATATACATAGATGGGGGGGGAAGCTGTCCATTGGACGACAGGTTGAGGTTTGTACCATTACTGGGGCCAGTCTTGCAATGCTCTCCCCCGAAGGTTTTGAAGGTAAGTATAGTTTTACTTTCCTTTACAGCTGTGGGAAGAGCGTTCCACCTTGATGTGGCATAATTGCGAAATGTGTATTCCCCCTTTGTTGTGCCACATCTGGGTTTCACATGATTTGTGGAGCTCCCTCTGGTGTTACGATCATGGTATTCCTTGACCTTTGGGAAGAACTTTGACGTGTACCTGGGTACCATAGAGGTGTAGTGGATATTGTAGACCAGGCGCATTGCAAGTAGCTGTACTCTGTCGTCTACTCTAAGCCATCCTAGGCTGTCAAAGTGGGCAGAGGTGAGGTGGGTTCTAGATGAAAGGTCAAGCAGTAGTCTGACCAGTTTATTTTTGTAGCGCCTTGGAGGTGCTATGGTACCATGACGTGCAAGCATAGTCATAGTACCCTTGAATGAGTGCTCCTCCCAGAGTTTTCAGGGTGTCTTTGTTTACCAGAGAGGAGATCCGGGAGAGGAATCTACTTCTTTGATTGACTTTTTTTATTACATTGGATGCCATTTTGTCACAGGAGAGGTTTGCCTCAAGAATAGATCCTATAGGTATGTAATGTCTTACTTGTGACAATAATGTCACCCACTGCAACTGAGAAGTCGTCGGATTTGCTGAGATTATGTTTCGAACCGAAGAGAATGGACTCTGTTTTACCCGGGTGTAATGACACTTTATTATCGGCGAGCCGGGTGCAGATTCTGCCGAGCTCGGAGCTGACGGTTTTTTCAACCTGCAATCCAATCAGAGACCAGCAGGGCTGAGTCGTCCGCGGACAGGAACAAGTTGCAGTCACATGCTGATGACATGTCATTTGCATAAATTAGGAACAGTAGTGGACCTAATATGCTTCCTTGTGGAACACCACAGCTCACTGGGAGGGGGGGGACAGAGTACCGTTTACCTCCACCATCTGTTCTCTCCCCTCATCCAGCTCACCGACAGTTTATCAAAACCAATTGCTTTTAGCTTGTCAATCAGAATGGGGTGATTGACAGTGTCGAAAGCCTTCTGTAGGTCCAGCATCACCATGCCGCAGTACTTGCCCTCGTCCACCTCTTGTTTGATGTGGTCGCTCAAATAAAGAAGGCATGTGTCAGTGGAGTGGGATGTTCTAAAGCCAGATTGAAATTCATAGATTAGTTTCTTTTCCGCGAGGTACTTTTCCACCTGTTCATATACTATTTTTTCCATGACTTTCGAGATGGAGGTAAGTATAGAAGCAGGGCCGTCGTTGCCTGGGTCCAATGTGCTGCCCTTTTTGTGCAGGGGGGTTACTCTTGCAATTTTGAAGTCTTCGGGTACGTGTCCCTGTTTTATGGAGAGGTTAATTATGTGAGCTATGACTGGTGAGATGGCGGTTGCTGCGTCTCTGAGGAATTTGGAGGGGATATTGTCGTGGCCAGTGTTACCCTTGCGAGACTGAAATCATCTTTGCGTACCCCTAGGTTTTTGTAGTAGGTCGTGATGTGATCTACTCCAAAAAGCCCTGAGTGGGAGGGTAATGTCTTTACAAGAGTTGTGGCTATGTTTGTGAAAGTACTTGGCACCAAATACTTGTGTGTAGTTTAGTGTGGAGAGGATGACGAAGCAGCAGACGAATGCTCACTCAAAGAGATAACAACAGAACAAGTGCGAGAAGAAGAAGACAGAAAATCCCGAACCAGATGAAGTCAGGTCGATGTGCTTCAATGCATTACACGCTTCACACCAGACAGGATTATACATCTTGTTCCTATTCCTACACATTTCTTTGTGGGATCAAGACAAAGTTAAAGCTCAGAGGCACTTGTCTGAGCACATAACAAGTCGCTCACTTAGCTCCTGGATACCAGCTTTCTCGTAGCTGAACTGCATCCTGACATGTCATCGTTTTCACGTGCCACGAGTTTCAGAAAGAGGAAAACACAGTCACAAGATTAGATTTATAGTAGAATTCCTGCTCTCTTCCTGGTCCCTGAACGCACCCTCGCTCTGAGCCACATCTTGGTGAACTAACGTTACCATCTTCTCAGAGTGATTTCTTCTTCTTCCTCCCCACAACGTGACAAGTGCTCAGGGATACTACAGACGTGGTCAGCTTTAAGCAACACATCTCCGAGTTGTATTCCCTTTAGCTTCACCACCGTTTCCCCCAGCCAGCTGCTCACATCCTCGGCTGCACATCTTACAAGTTGTCCTCTGTTCACCTCCTCTCGTGAGAAATGACTCATGAATTGTATCCCCAAAAAGGAGATGTGAAGAATTTACTTCCTCTGATTCGTTTAATAATATGTCTTCAGCTGGAGTTTTGAAGACATTTTAACCTGATGTTTCTGTGTCTATGCATCGCATGGTAGCTATTTAGCACCAATCATCCATCATTTGGTGATTTGAGGCACTTCTTTGATTAACACCTGCTTGTTTTTCTGTAACATGTGTTCAGTTGTCAGGCTAACATTGGGAAAGTAAGGTAATACATGTATTTCCCATTTTATCATACCCATGGATTTGCTTTTTACCCTTTTTATTGTAATATTTTGTTCAATATATTGCAGAAGAAGTAGAAAGGAAGGGGTGCAATCATAAACTTGGCATAGCAGTTTTTCAAGTTATGGATCCCTCGAGATCAGTGCTGGTGTCCGTGAGCGCCCCCTAGTGGTCCGTGAGTAACATTTCACATTTTAAATAAATAAATACATTTAAGTTTTCCGCACTCTCGCGGGAATATCTCCGCAATGGAGAGAGCCTAAGTTTCACCTTTGATTGCATGATATAGCCCAGCGCAACACCTTCATCACACATGTTGCCACTTGTTTGTACCATTTTCAGGCGATTTGTAATCTGTTCTAGAAGAACGATGTGTTTTTGGATATTTGTGGAGTTCCACGAGTATTTTTGTAATGGTTAAGTGGTCCTTGGTATGAAAGAGTTTGAGAAACACTGCTGTAGATGTTAAAGAGCTTTTAAAACACTAAAAACGATTGTCTAGAGTTGTTTAAAATCTGTGTTTACCTGCGAAGCTACGAAAGTTAGCACGTTAGCAAAGGAATCGCTTACTTTAACACCAATGTACTTGTGGATGCTATAACATTTTAGCACAACGTTAGCAGGTACTCTTTAAAAGTAATGAGGTAAATGTACACTTTCGAAACGACAAAAACAAACCCTGGTTCAGGTTAAAAAGTCCAAGAAAAGGTGCATTACATCTCTGTGTTGTAGCACTTTCAGATGACTCAATGTGTATGCCGCAATTACAGGTCACCGATTGGCTGAGAGGTGAATTGATCCTTTTGTTCAGGATATGTTTTTCTTGAAGCAAACAGTATACTATCTGCTCATTGGTTCAGGGTTTTTTAACCGCTCTGACCTTTGACTTTCCCTGTTGTATTGATCCATCAGTCGCTCCCATCCTTTTGGGCTCATCTCAAAATGTCAGCATGTCTGTGAGCTGTTTCCAGACGCTCTCTTCTCGAACTGTCTGCAACACGACATCATATTAAACACGGAGAAAAACTGATATTGGGAAGACAGAAAAAGCTAAATGAAAGTCTTTTTATCAGATTTACCGTCAAATGGATTGTTTTACATCTAATTTACTGAAATCCTCACATCATTTAGTTTACACTTTTATACACCGTCTGATTCGTTGTTCCTCTCCCTCTCTTCTAACGGGCGCGTTCATCCTGCAGCTGGAGGTGAAGTTACTGCACGATGACGTTCGAACGCACGTCTCTGAAACACTTTCCAGGACTTTCTCCGGAGCCTTATGAAAACTGCCTGTTCTCGAGGCTCGTGAACGTACCCCTCACAAAAAAAGAAAGCACATCTGGCCCTCAGAGCGCCCCTGGGCCCCCTTTTGAGACCCCTCCCAGACGTGGACTTGGCTTACCTAAATGTTTTTGTTCATGCAGTCTGTGTCTGTCTTAGGAAGAGGGGGATGGAGAAAAGAGAAGGAATTTCAACATAACCTGCCTCTTGTTGACACAATTGAAAACATCAACATGAGAAACTTATGAGAGTATCGGAGGATCGTGTGTGTGTGTGTGTGTGTGTGTGTGTGTGCGCATGTGCGTGTGTGAGATGTTGATTCAAGCAGTGCACGAGTGGCTGGAGGAGAAAAGGGAGAAGAAGCGGAAGGGAGCGGCCGCATTACGTCGTCCGAAAACAGTTACCACATCGTACATAAAAAAGAAATCGTATCAGTGTCGTCGCTGGGCCAGCCAATCAGATGCCATGACAACCAACATGTCAATTAACAGATGCAGTAAGGTCAAACTGAGTTGTCAAAAGTTGCCCGCCGTCAGCCAATCAGCCAGCAGTCGGTCAGGCTGTCAATCACGTGGAAGCAATTTATTAGAAACAGCTGTTCTCACCCGTTCTCCCTCCCTCCATCCAACCGATGACTGACTTCATTGTTTCAGAAGCTCCGCCCACTTATTCTACTCCTGCAAAAGGGCGCTCGCTCCACATATACCTCCATTACCTTCAAGATTCAAGGCTTTTATTGTCATTGGTACATAGCTACAGTGCAGATATGAAAACCTGAGGTCACTTCCTTCTTCTCTCTCCGCCTCACCACGGTCATTATTCACTCTCCGTGCCACACTCGCCACTTTGATCAGTTTGAGTCACATCCAAAGGGATTCGTGTGAGTTTATTTGAAATGTTTGAAAGACACGGGGGCCCAAAGTGTCGGGGGGGGCCCCGTCTGGTTTCACCTACCGACTGTCACTCAGAGACACGTTCAAAACCAGGAACAGACCAACGATGACCATAAAAAGAACTACAAAGAGATACAGGACTACAAATACACACATAAGGACTACAAATACACTCATAAGGACTACAAATACACACATAAGGACTACACATACACACATAAGGACTACAAAGAGACACAGGACTACAAATACACACATAAGGACTACATACACACATAAGGACTACAAATACACTCATAAGAACTACAAATACACACATAAGGACTACACATACACACATAAGGACTACAAATACACACATAAGGACTACAAATACACACATAAGGACTACATACACACATAAGGACTACACATACACACATAAGGACTACAAAGAGACACATAAGGACTACAAATACACTCATAAGGACTACAAATACACACATAAGGACTACAAATACACACATAAGGACTACAAATACACACATAAGGACTACATACACACATAAGGACTACACATACACACATAAGGACTACAAAGAGACACATAAGGACTACAAATACACTCATAAGGACTACAAATACACACATAAGGACTACAAATACACACATAAGGACTACACATACACACATAAGGACTACGAAGAGGCACAGGACTACACATACACACATAAGGATTACAAGAGACACATAAGGACTACAAATACACACATAAGGACTACAAATACACACATAAGGACTACACATACACACATAAGGACTACAAATACACACATAAGGACTACACATACACACATAAGGATTACAAAGAGACACATAAGGACTACACGTACACACATAAGGACTACACATACACACATAAGGACTACAAATACACACATAAGGACTACGAAGAGGCACAGGACTACACATACACACATAAGGACTACAAATACACCCATAAGGACTACAAATACACACATAAGGACTACACATACACACATAAGGACTACAAATACACACATAAGGACTACACATACACACACAAGGACTACAAATACACACATAAGGACTACACATTCACACATAAGGACTACAAATACACACAAAAGGACTACACATTCACACATAAGGACTACAAATACATACATAAGGACTACACGTACACACATAAGGACTACACATACACACATAAGGACTACAAATACACACATAAGGACTACAAATACACACATAAGGACTACACGTACACACATAAGGACTACAAATACACACATAAGGACTACACATACACACATAAGGACTACAAATACACACATAAGGACTACACATACACACATAAGGATTACAAAGAGACACATAAGGACTACACATAAGGACTACACATACACACATAAGGACTACACATACACACATAAGGACTACAAAGAGACACAGGACTACAAATACACACATAAGGACTACATACACACATAAGGACTACAAATACACACATAAGGACTACACATACACACATAAGGACTACAAATACACTCATAAGGACTACAAATACACACATAAGGACTACAAATACACTCATAAGGACTACAAATACACACATAAGGACTACACATCCACTCATAAGGACTACAAATACACACATAAGGACTACACATTCACACATAAGGACTACAAATACACACATAAGGACTACAAATACACACATAAGGACTACAAATACACACATAAGGACTACACATACACACATAAAGACTACAAATACACACATAAGGACTACAAAGAGACACAGGACTACACCTACACACATAAGGACTACACCTACACACATAAGGACTACACATACACACATAAGGATTACAAAGAGACACATAAGGACTACAAATACACACATAAGGACTACAAATACACACATAAGGACTACACATACACATAAGGACTACAAATACACACATAAGGACTACACATACACACATAAGGATTACAAAGAGACACATAAGGACTACACATACACACATAGGGACTACACATACACACATAAGGACTACACATACACACATAAGGACTACACATACACACATAAGGACTACACATACACACATAAGGACTACACATACACACATAAGGACTACACATACACACATAAGGACTACAAATACACACATAAGGACTACGAAGAGGCACAGGACTACACATACACACATAAGGACTACAAATACATACATAAGGACTACACGTACACACATAAGGACTACACATACACACATAAGGACTACAAATACACACATAAGGACTACACATTCACACATAAGGACTACAAATACATACATAAGGACTACACATACACACATAAGGACTACAAATACACACATAAGGACTACACATACACACATAAGGACTACAAAAAAACCTACAAAGAGACTGCAAAGAGACACAAGATATCTACAAAGACACCAAAGCAACTACTAAAGAAATGCCTGCAAAGAGACACAAAGCAACTACGAAGAGAATCAATCTGATTGGCTAAGGCACATTCTGTGAGATTACACTAATATATTGACTTGACCAGAAAACAACTACAAAGAGATGCCAAATGACTACAAAATGAGCAAAGAATGACAAACACTGAACCACGGAGAGATGCCGAGCGAGAGAATAAGGATTTGAAATCAACAGAGCCCCTGATTGAAACGCGAATTCCCCACGACCCTGATGCAACATGCTGAAGACCGCAGTGAGCTTCTGAGAGTCTGGCTTTCACTTTGTCTGTCTTTGCTGTGATGTTTATAGCAAATGGAGAAAGTTTAGTCGCTCAAAATGCATTACATTCAATGATGTTTTGTGACTGAGCGCCTGCTTTCTGCGTTCCGCTCGGTGAAATCCCTCTTCGGATAATTTACCTTAATGGTTTGTTCTCTTTGAGTGGATGTTTTTTCTCTGTAGCTCATTCCTTTTCTCACCATCCAGCCAAATGCACTTCAAAGCCTGTGTGTGTGTGTGTGTGTGTGTGTGTGTATATTTGTTTACAAGAACTGGTCCCAGGCCTATAAAAAAACGGGGACGCTGCCACTTTTGATTTGTTAATAAACCACAAACTTTAAAGTGTTAAATCTGCAGCTTCTTCTCTCACACACTGACCTGTAAACGCTGCCAAATCAAATCGAGGTCATCGTTGCCGTCATCGTTTGTACTTCAGATACTTAAAGTGGAGTATTTTGATAGTATGGCATGAGTACTTTTAGCTCAGTACACAATCTGAATACTTCATCCACTATTTCATACACATACTGTCCTCACTGTCCTTACACCTCGCTGCCAAATATGATGGATTACAGAACACAGAGCAGACGGGCATACCGCTCTACACACACACACACACACACACACACACACACACACACACACACATTCCTGCTGTGTGTGTCGTGTGTGTTATGGTATGTATGGTGCATTTGGAAAGGTAGGGCTGGAAATGTAAGTCACGGGGGAGAAGGAGTCACTGAAACACACACTCGGACGAACTTGAGGGCCAGAATAGGACACACGACACACACACACACACACACACACACACACACAGAGCTGGTGTGTGCCAGGCCAGGTTTCTGCAGCGCGGAGCAGGCTGGATCCCAGCAGTCGCCATATGGACTGGTACTGAAGTCAGAACACAGAGAGGGGGAGGGATGAGGGAGGCAGGAAGGACGTGAGATGGATGTAGAGAGAGAAGGGAAGGATAGAGACGGCTAGGAAAAGATAGGGTTGAAATAGAGAAGGAAAGAAAGGTGGATTAGGGAGGGTTTGATACAAAGGGTGCAGTGAGGGAGGAAAGAGGAAGGTAGGATGGACTGAGAGAAGTAAAAGGTTGAAGGAAAGGAAGAGATCAAGATTTGAAATGGTTAAAGAATTTGAGGAATCAATTAAAGGAAGCAAGGGTGTAAGGGAGGGTAAGGAAGGACGTTTCTAAGACAATGTAGGATGGTTGAAAATGAAGGAATGAACTGAGGGAAAGATGGAGCAGGAGATAGGAAGGACAAGTGTGAGAACATGTAGACAAGAATATAAGAAAGGATGAAAGGACAACAAGCAAGGAAGGAAGGAATGGGAAAAGGGGCAAGGAGTTAAATGGAGGGATAGTTGCAAATAAAGATGGAGAGGTAAATAAGGGTGCAGACTTGTAAATATAGAAGTCAGGAAACAAGGATGAATCAAAAACATAAGAGGAAACTATAAAGGGAGAATTTTGGGTTTTAAAAACGGGATTAAGGAATAGATAATACAAAGGAGGATAGAGGAAAGAAATGTTGAAATTGAGAGGACGGAAGATGGGAAAGGGGGGATGGGATACAAAGAGGATGAGTGGAGGAAGGAGGGAGGGATTAAGAATCCTCAACAGATGGAGAGGAAAGGATGGAGGGATTAGATCTGAGGATGAGCTTCAGGTGAAACACGAGGGAAAGAAAGCTGGTTCATTTGACCAGATAATGCAAAAGCACCCGTAGTAAGTAGGTAGGAAGTAAGGAGGTAGGAAGCACTCATGTGACGACATCTTACCGAGGAATACAACCGACCTGAACCACCGACAGCTTGTCTTTAAACACTTTGATAGCATTATTATTTATCTTCATTGCATTACTGATAGTTAAGAGTTGTTCTGGTGCTCAGTAGGGCTGTCCCGAATACCATTTTCCGGGCTCCGGATATTCGTAATCATCAGTGAAGCACTTCAACACGTGTATTTCCGTTTATTCACGGCACTCGTTTTGTTATTCTACAGTGTTGTTTTAAAGTTATGTGTTAATGTAAAATGTAAATAACCCAATTTGTGTTATTTGAAATTGAAAAGGATATCGCATTGTGTTTGTTACTTTCGTTTTACTTTTATTTTTGAAGGAGTTAGCGCTGTTGACAGAAAGTTGTTGTTGCTATGGAAACGACGTGACGAGATTAACGGAGAAAAGTCATATCTCCATATAAAGACGGAGAAAGTAAACGATAAACGTTTATAGTTACGTGTTAGCACCCGTCGAAGAGCCACAAGCTCTTACGTTGAGATTGGAGATTTCAATAAATAAATTAAAAAAACGAATAACGAAATTGAAACCCGAATAGTACTCCAACGAACGAATATCGGGTACAGCCCTAGTGCTAAGCAAGCTTAACGTCAACTCTATTTATAAAACTGTTTATCAAAGACAAGTATTGATAAGGCATTTTAGCTTCAAGAAAACACTGTTTATACGCTGAATGTTGTTCAGCGCTGACCTTAAACTTAGCACATATTCCAGAAAACTTTAAATCAATACAAAGGATTTCGTAGCTTCGACAGAATTGGACACACATTTAACCTCAAACAGACTCTTAATACAGTGAAGCCATCAGTCTGAGAGTACAACACAGTGAAGAGATGTCGAGCCGTCACCTTAAAACCCACATATATCTCTTTATTATTTTCCCTGCCATGACTCGAGAGGCATCTAAACTCCCCCTGCGTGCGTGGGAAGCCGAGCGCTGAATACAAAAGACACCCAGACAGTGAAGTGTTTTGTAAATAACAGTTTATTTGAAAACCATAGCAGTGGTCCTCTAGCTGCCCTGCTTGGCGGCCATTCTCTTGTCTCTCTCCTCGGCGATGGTCAGACGGATTCCCTTTCCTCTGGGCAGGGACACCCATGGCTTGTTGCCCTGGAGGGGAAATGGTGATAGTTAGTGAGGATCAAAGGGAACAGGGATATGGTGCAGATAAGTCATGTGCTCTCAAGTCTTCATTTTATGTTGACGCCGGCTGCACTAGATCATGAAGAGGAACAGATCCTAAAACTATTCATAACAGGAGCTTTGACTCCTGATGTATACACGAAGGGGAGAATTTAAACGCAACATATTGTCGGGCAACCCAAAATATATTTTTCATTACCCTTCTTTAAGGTAAACTGAACAAGTTAGGTGTTTTCTTTTGAAAACAGCACAATGGGAATAATTACACCGCCCATTTCTAATTAGCATTTACAGTTTAACATGTGAAGTCGTTTCATTGAGGATAATATTGTGACATTTCAACACAACAGTATTTATAAGGGAGAGACGGCTCAACACTCGTCTCCAAGGGGAGGGACAACACCGTCACCGTCACGCAGCACAGAGACGACAGGTCAAACCGGCGGCAAGATAAAAGTCACCGCTGACACTTCTCACAGGAGAGGTGCGACAATAACTCAATGCGTTTCATATCACAGCTCATCATGTGTTCAAAATCCAGACCGTCGTTGGTTTGGCTTAGCAGATCTTGACGTTAAACTATATTAAGGAGTGACAGCCGCGCATAAATTAGCCATTTTAGATTAAGCGGGGACACAAGTCGATTCAAATGTCTTATTGTCGTCTCCTTGTGTTTGCAGGGTAAGCAATACTTAGTTAGAAATAGAGTACAAATGTGCTTGAACCTAGCTTTCATTAAACATCCATGCGTCACTGAGACCTCGGGGGATTTGGAGGCAAAGAAAAGTTCTATCTACGGAGCTCAGAACTTCTTAGAGGATTGGTCGTGTTTTTTCAGTGCTGATCAAAACCAAAAGCATCATCATCGCTCCGAAGTCGATCTGAGGAAACGAGCTCCTCGGCGCGTCTCCGTGTCCTCACCTTGCCGATGATGAAGATGTTGGAGAGCCTGGTGGCGAAGTTGTTGCCGGCGCTGTCCTTAACGTGCACCACGTCGAAGGATCCGGGGTGACGCTCCCTGTTGGTGATGATACCAATACGACCCAAATTGGCACCGCCGGTCACCATGCACAGATTACCTGAAGAGGAAGGAGGGAGGAGGTGAGGAAGGAGGTGAGGAACCACGTCAGAGGAGCATCAAAAGTACATATTCAGGACGTCTCACTATTCCAGGGAGCGCCAACTTCACGAGGCATTTTGTATTCTTTGTTTCTCGGCGAAGACGACTGTTAAACATCTGAACTAAGAACGCCCACCGGTTTGCAACTTTATTATGTATCACCTGGATTTAGACTCTTATGGCACTACTGGCCTGGGACCTCCATCGACATAACTACACTGTAGCTTGGAGAAACCATGTTAGGAGGATCATCAAAAGTAGACAGAGAGAGACGGATAGACAGAGACAGATAGAGAGAGAGACAGACAGACAGACAGACAGATAGAGAGAGAGACAGAGAGAGAGACAGAGATAGAGGGAGAGACAGACAGAGAGACAGACAGAGATAGAGGGAGAGACAGACCGAGATAGAGGGAGACAGACAGATAGAGTGAGAGACAGACAGATAGAGACAGAGAGAGAGATAGAGAGAGACAGACAGACAGAGACAGACAGAGATAGAGACAGACCGAGATGGAGACAGACAGATAGAGACAGACAGACAGAGATAGAGGGAGAGACAGACAGATAGAGGGAGAGACAGACAGATAGAGAGACAGACAGACAGAGATAGAGGGAGAGACAGACAGATAGAGACAGAGATAGAGAGAGACAGACAGAGATAGAGGGAGAGACAGACAGACAGAGAGATAGAGAGAGACAGACAGACAGACAGACAGAGAGACAGACAGACAGAGAGAGAGACAGACAGACAGAGATAAAGGGAGACAGACAGATAGAGAGACAGACAGACAGAGATAGAGGGAGAGACAGACAGAGACAGAGATAGATAGAGGGAGAGACAGACAGATAGAGACAGAGATAGAGAGAGACAGACAGATAGAGACAGACAGACAGAGATAGAGGGAGAGACAGACAGATAGAGACAGAGAGAGAGACAGACAGAGATAGAGAGAGACAGACAGATAGAGACAGACAGACAGAGATAGAGGGAGAGACAGACAGATAGAGACAGAGAGAGAGACAGAGGGAGAGACAGACAGATAGAGACAGAGAGAGAGAGATAGAGAGACAGATAGAGAGAGAGAAGCAGATAGAGACAGAGAGAGACAGACAGACAGATAGAGACAGACAGACAGAGATAGAGGGAGAGACAGACAGATAGAGACAGAGAGAGAGAGAGACAGACGACCGTTGCTGTTTGATTTGTATTGCTCTCTTTGTACTTTCTTGTGTTGGCTATGAAGACGAAGCTAAATGGAAAAACTGGACAAAATGTGAACACGGACGTAAAATGAGACCGAAATAAAAACTACATTCAAAACAAAAGCCTCACTATTCCATGGAGCGCCAACTTTGCAAAAATGACCCGTTTGAGTTTAAACAGCGGACGCAAATAAGCACCAATAAAAAAATGGATTAAAATGTTTTTTTAAGGAGCTCAGAACTTCTTAGAGGATTGGTAGGGTTTTTTCAGAGCTGATCAAAACCAAAAGCATCATCATCGCTCCTTGGGTTGTTTCCATTTTAAATAACTTTATTGACACCCATGGGTTCAATGCAGCGATCAACTGTCTGAGAATTCAAGAGGGTTTCATTCCCCCGATTCTATCTATAAAAAAAGTACAATAAATGGGTAATACTTTATATTAACGTACACTTATTCACCATCAACTCGTTAATTAACATGCATATTAGCAGTACACTGGCTCCTATATGACTCGGTGTAAAACACTTATTAGAGTACTAAGCCATTAGTTGAGGTGTTCAGCATTAAGGCTGCACTCAAAGGGCCGGTTGTAACTTTAAGACTATATAAAAATACAAATATTTAATATATATAACATAATGCATTGGATTATTATCTGAAAGGGTGACAACTTCATAATTAACTACGTCTGAAAGCAGAAGTCCAGGGCAAATAATATCAAGTCTCTTCAGTGAGAATGTCACAAAATGATTTTAAAAGAAAAGCCAGATTCTGGAGGAAAACATTTCCAAAAAAAGGTGACGTTTTAAAAAAAATAAATTCGGAGAAAATGGCATATTTTTGAAGGAAAAAAAAGTCAAATTTGAGATGCATTGTGGGACATGTAGTTTATGGGCAAGGTGCTTCTGTAAGTCGGCATGGAAACGTACAATTAACATTATATTCTTTCAGAGCTGTTGTGGTCCACAGAAAATGAAGTCAAGGGCCGGATTTGGTCCCCGGGCCTCGAGTTTAACACCCCTGCTTTAATTAGTGTAAGGAAGTTGTTGTACACGAGTTCTGGTCTTAATATGTCGTACCTCAAGAATACTAATCATGTCGTGATAACACCCAACAGATCTGATGTAACACGACATGAAACTACAAGTGTTCATTGCGTCTAAATAACTTTAAATGAGGAATGTCTACTCCGAATAAGTTCACGATAAGCGAGTGGCTCCAACATGCATAGTACTAGTTGGTGGTGACAAGTGACCGGGACTTACTGGTATCAAACTTGATGAATTCGGAGATCTTGCCGGTGTCCAGGTCGATGCGGATTGTGTCGTTGACCTTGATCAGGGGGTCGGGGTAGCGGATGGTTCGGGCGTCGTGGGTCACCAGGTGGGGGATCCCCTTGGTGCCGACCATCAGCTTCTTCACCTTGCACAGCTTGTACTGCGAGAGGAAGAGGAGAAGGGTGAGGAGAGACACAACGACGGGTAGTATTCTGCACTATCGTCTATTTTTTGCGTTGCACTGTTGGAAGAGCCTGTGACCTAAGATCTTAATCGTCATAACTACAATGTAGCCCACACACACACACACACACACACACACACTAAAGCCTTGAATGAACGTCCAGAAAAGTAATGTTTCTGCAATGGATATTGTCGTCGTGGAAGAAGGGAATGAAATGTAATGAGCATTAAAAAAATATCCTTTTCACTGAACTCCAAATCCACGAACCCCTCGCCCTTACTCCACCTCGTTCTTTACTTGCTTGTAAAGCACTTTGAGCACCAGGAAAAGCGTATTATTATTAAACTAAGGAACAGATCTCGATGTCAGTCAGCTGCTGTTGTTCCCACAGCAGAGGATTTAGGAGATGAAACCAGTTTGAACCCCCAGCTGATCCCTTTTGGCAATAGGCAGAAAACCAAACCCTTACACCCCGTCTCATTTAACGACCTCCATCATTCAAATCTCGTCATATAACTAATAATGTTTGTTTCTCAACGTATGCTCTCTTGTCTGAATGAGAGACGACGGATTGTATGAAAGCAAAAAGTAACTTCTGGAATCTTAAAAGATGCAACATGTCGGGCTTGACGTCGTTACCTTGGCCTCCTCGGCGGTGATGCGGTGGACGGTGAAACGCCCCTTCACATCGTAGA
Source organism: Champsocephalus esox (assembly GCA_036324585.1). Classification (NCBI taxonomy): domain Eukaryota; kingdom Metazoa; phylum Chordata; class Actinopteri; order Perciformes; family Channichthyidae; genus Champsocephalus; species Champsocephalus esox. Next base: position 4,937,172 of record CM070489.1, read on the forward strand.
TCAGACGGAAGTGCTCTCCGGTCTTCTCGATGCTGATCACATCTGGAAACACGGAGACGAACGGGTTGAGAGAACACTTAAGCATTAAGCGCACTGGACCCCTTCACAGGACCACTGATCAAATCTTTACTCCTGTCAGTGAAGCAAAACAACTTCTCTCCCTAGTAGATATCTTTCGACACAAAGCTATCACTAAGTCAGTACCGTATAGCCCTAAAAGCATTTCATACAACAAACTGTCAGTGTGACGGTGTAAGCGCCATATGGAAACCCTTGCTCCCAAACGGAACGTACTTATCTGAAAAGCAGTACATCAAGTCAACTCTAATATGTTAATGCCAACCCTATAGCATTTTAAAAAAGTAGCCATCAACTTGTTCGACCCAGAGCAGCAGACCGATCCGTGTGGATGTAATATATAAATAGACAGCGGACATCGACAGCTTCCCCTTGGATTCTGAAATTAAAACTCCACACCTCCACATGGTGACCAGCGGCAAGGTGGGAGGAGGCGTGACCGCAAGTGGACGACAACAACATCGGTTAACTCCCGTTTGAGGCCATGCACTCGCAACGAAATGTTTGCTTCCAAATCTTCCCAAAGACGATACGAATCCCTACGGTTATAATCCAGCCAAGTGGGACAAGTTTACGCTGCTCGTCTGTTCTGCACGGGTATCACTAGCCCCTTTCCAAATGGCTGCATCCCAATACAAAACATTACCGCTTGAACCAGAACAAGTTATTTCCTTTAATACACGTCGACTGAAATCCATGTTAAATAGTCGACACATCACAAAGTCATTTGAAATACAAAAGACAGTCCAAAATGTGCACTCTGAAAATCCACTTCTTGACTAAATGATACGACACGCTAAGCTAAACATGGCCTCAAATATGAAGCGACTTAACGACCGACTTGGAGATTTCCCACTCGTCTGACAGGACCTGAAACCACAAGGGCCGCTTGTATCTGGAGCTCAGAACTTCTTAGAGGATTGGTTGTGTATTTTCAACTCATTGCTGATCAAAACCAAAATGTCATCATCATCGCTCCCCCTAGTTACCGACGGACACAAGTTAGCAGCTTCACACCCATCACCACGGAAACCGTTTAACCAAATGATAACATTAACCAAATATGACCAGTTCTATACAACCAGGCAGTCGTACTTAAATATCCGTGGACTTGAATTGTCGGCTGTTTTTGTTAAAGGAACCTCACGAATCTCCCGTGGTGATCGTAAATTCATCGATCAATCATAAAAGCGATACGTTGATAAGTACGCATGTCCGAGACAGAGCTGTATTTGTCGTGCAGGCGCTACGTCACCGACAGAAAGCTCCGAAGAATCCGAGGGAACTCACCCATGAACCCAGCGGGGTAGGTGATGTCGGTGCGGACCTTGCCGTCGATCTTGATGAACCTCTGCATGCAGATCTTCTTCACCTCATCTCCGGTCAGGGCGTACTTCAGGCGATTCCTCAGGAAGATGATGAGGGGCAGACACTCCCTCAGCTTGTGGGGACCGGTGGAAGGACGAGGAGCCTGAGAAACACAACGTTGCATTATAACCTTGAGTGATGGCGGTGCGGACGGTCATTCAACTGGGTTTAGAAACATAAGAGCACCTGAAGCTCAACCGTTTACTTCATGAAGAAGTGCGATATAACATGTATCAGCCCTCACGTATCCCTTCTGCATATTACAAGCCCAACTGGCAAAAACCTCTCAACTTAAAATAGATGGAGCATTCAAGTGACGTGAATTATAACGATTTATTCTGTGATGCTAAATGACCGGCAGCTGGTGTAAAATAAGCTAATTCTAGAAATGTATTTTTGTACTTGTGGTATTGTGACGATAACCAAATTCAACGGTTCTCCGTTATGAAAGGGAATATTTTTAAGACGACCAGGTTTCCCCATTAGGTATTTTTGACTACTGGTTATGAGACGGGGAAACACTTTTAAGGACTGCAGTAATTCGATGTATTGAGGCACAAACTGGTCTTAAGCTAACACAAGTTAAGTTTAATACAATGCTGGATACAGTAAACAACAAGTGAGGTTGAGTAGACTATAAGTGAGCAATCTGCCTAGGCTGCAGTCCATGAAGATGAAGACCACCAACATACATGCAACCCTGACATGAACTGCTAGGTTTACAAAAGACGGCTATTAAAATGAATATAAGAAAACATACTGTAGGAACTTAGAAAGACAAATAATGAAGTTAGCTTCTGTGCATACCGAAGCATCCTACATACACAAGACCCGAACATTGAAAGCTACCATTAAACCCGCAGTTATCGCAGATTAAAAACACATTATTAACAATAAATATACTGTTAAAAGTTGATACTTACAAAGACTCCTGTGAGCTTGTCCAGCATCCAGTGCTTTGGCGCTGCGACGCGCTTGAGGTGCTTCTTCGGTCCTCTTGCCTGGAGGAAAAGATGGGTAAATAACGGGACAACAATCGCTTCAACACGTCCTAAAGACTACCAGAACCAGAAGTGTATAATACCGGATTATAAAATGGTGAAGACACCAATAAATAGACATTACTACTAGGGTTAGCCGTGTTAGCATTGTGTGCCAACATGCCGCATAATAACAGGCTGCGGCCTAGCCATGCTAACATAACCGCATATTTAGCATTAATATATTGAGTTTGTTAACATAGGACTTCAACACTGTGGAAATAAAACACAATTTGCACAAATCGCGCGCAAAAAAGGCGACTTTTCCCCATACTGTATAACAGTTTTTCAGTTAAATTAACAAGCTAACGGTGATAGCAACATTAATGCTAACGAGCCCGTGGAAAACCAAAGTAGGATGAGAACATTTTTTTTAAATCATCAATAAAGAGCAAACATCGAAGCTTTTCGTTACAATTTAGACATCGATCCGTTTATAAGATGTGGAGGTTCGCCCTAGGACGTGTGCGTGTGGGCTAATATAGCGGCAAAAAGAGATGTTTAGTGATTATTTCAGAGAGGAATCGTGAGGAAGAACAGCTCACCATGTTGGAGTCTGCGGGGGAAAGGACCTCACGGCTTCCGGTATCCGATGATAAAAGCGGCTACGGCAGACTGGGAGGGACAAAACTGGTGGAAGAAGTACTCCGATGTTGTACTAAAGTAAAAGTAGAAGTACCCGAGTGGAGGAATACTCTGTTACAAGTCAAAGCACCAAGAGTAAAAGTAGTCATTCTGCAGATTGGCCCATTTCAGAATAATATGATATGTGTTGATTGTAATTATTGATGCATTAAAGTCAGAGGTGTAAAGTACTGTACTTAAGTGTTTTGACTTTACATGAGATACTCCACTACCTTTATTGAAGTTTAGTGACTTCTCAGATCTGGATGAATGATGTGAAATCTAATCAAGTGTTGAATCAGACTTTAGTTCCACCTGGAGTAAATCCACCAGCTACCCTGCAGTCTACAAAGTACTTCAGACTAGCTGCACCTTCACCAGCTACCCTGCAGTCTGCAAAGTACTTCAGACTAGCTGCACCTCCACCAGCTACCCTGCAGTCTACAAAGTACTTCAGACTAGCTGCACCTTCACCAGCTACCCTGCAGTCTACAAAGTACTTCAGACTAGCTGCACCTCCACCAGCTACCCTGCAGTCTACAAAGTACTTCAGACTAGCTGCACCTCCACCAGCTACCCTGCAGTCTACAAAGTCTTTTACTCAAGAAGGTCTGAGTACTTCTACTTTTACTCAAGAAGGTCTGAGTACTTCTACTTTTACTCAAGAAGGTCTGAGTACTTCTACTTTTACTCAAGCACAAGGTCTGAGTACTTCTACTTTCACTCAAGAAGATCTGAGTCCTTCTACTTTTACTCAAGAAGGTCTGAGTACTTCTACTTTTACTCAAGAAGGTCTGAGTACTTCTACTTTTACTCAAGCACAAGACCTGAGTACTTCTACTTTCACTCAAGAAGATCTGAGTACTTCTACTTTTACTCAAGAAGGTCTGAGTACTTCTACTTTTACTCAAGCACAAGACCTGAGTACTTCTACTTTCACTCAAGAAGCTCTGAGTACTTCTACTTTCACTCAAGAAGGTCTGAGTACTTCTACTTTTACTCAAGCACAAGACCTGAGTACTTCTACTTTCACTCAAGAAGCTCTGAGTACTTCTACTTTCACTCAAGAAGATCTGAGTACTTCTACTTTCACTCAAGAAGGTCTGAGTACTTCTACGTTTACTCAAGCACAATACCTGAGTACTTCTACTTTCACTCAAGAAGCTCTGAGTACTTCTACTTTCACTCAAGAAGATCTGAGTACTTCTACTTTTTCTCAAGAAGGTCTGAGTACTTCTACTTTTACTCAAGCACAAGACCTGAGTACTTCTACTTTCACTCAAGAAGCTCTGAGTACTTCTACTTTCACTCAAGAAGGTCTGAGTACTTCTACTTTTACTCAAGCACAAGACCTGAGTACTTCTACTTTCACTCAAGAAGATCTGAGTACTTCTACTTTTACTCAAGAAGGTCTGAGTACTTCTACTTTTACTCAAGAAGGTCTGAGTACTTCTACTTTCACTCAAGAAGATCTGAGTACTTCTACTTTCACTCAAGAAGCTCTGAGTACTTCTACTTTCACTCAAGAAGGTCTGAGTACTTCTACTTTTACTCAAGAAGGTCTGCATACTTCTACTTTTACTCAAGCACAAGACCTGAGTACTTCTACTTTCACGCAAGAAGCTCTGAGTACTTCTACTTTTACTCAAGAAGGTCTGAGTACTTCTACTTTCACTCAAGAAGGTCTGAGTACTTCTACTTTCACTCAAGAAGCTCTGAGTACTTCTCCCACCTCTGATTAGTGTTCTCGAAGCTGGTAAAGGTGTTTGAATGACTTTGTAGACTGCACGGTAGCTTGTGAATTAACTTTTTCATGCGAGTGCATCGACGCATTAATGAAAACAGCATGGATTAAAATGGATCTCATGACTTTTGAAAGCCATATTAGAAGCATGACTGCATGGAAATCTGAAATATAACATTTTCAAATGTAAACATATCAGGAACTCAGTAACCACAGAAGCATCGAAACCCTTTGTGCATGCCATGATACGATCACATGTTCACTCCCGTGTAACCGGCTGGTCCCAAGCCGCTCCGACTGCTGTGAGGCCACTTGAGGTCCTTTACAAACAAGCCTTACGAGTTAAGGATAGAAAGTCATTGCAATATACTGTCCAAATACAAACGGTTCAGCTTCGATAGTCTTGTTCTACTTTCCCGAGTTCAGAATCATTCGCGATTCTACAACTTGAGGGGCTTTTTTCAGTTTCGCCGTGAGCAGAGTTTCAGTCGAACCATCCCTCTGAGATCAGCATTTTGGGTCACGGCCATCGAGCACTGGAACACTCTTCCAGTTGAACCTACAACCTGCACTGACTTCAACTCGTTTTCCTATGCTGCAAACAAAATGATCTTAAGCAACCCGTCATGCCAACATGAGTTTTATTTATTTTATTTGAACTGTATCGTCATACGATGTCGTAGATATTTGATTGAAGTGTATTTGAAGTGTACTAAGTGTTATGTTCGTAGGCTTTGTAATTATTTGAGGGACCGAGATCATGTAAGTGTATTTCAAGTGTACTATGTATTGATTTATTGAGCTGAACTGAAATCAGGTTTTAAAATGGTTTGACTGATAGAGATCAAGCAATGTTATTGTTTGTTTATTGGTTGTTATGAACCTGCCTGAGGACCACAGATGGAAATGAGCTATTAGCTATAATCTGGCATCTCTTCTCTTTGCTGAGATTAATGTTCATGGTCCTTCTATGAAAAATAAAAAATAAATAAAACACACACACACACACACACACACTCCTTTTTGAAAGTGCTTTTCTCACGTTGTTCACAAACAGATCATGATTCAGTCATTCTTAATGATTGACACCTATCCATTTACAGCAGTGCTTCTCAAAGTGCGCCCCCTAGTGGTCCGTGAGTATATTGGTAACATTTCACATTTGAAATAAATAAATACATTTAAGTTTTTCGCACTCTCGCGGGAATATCTCCGCAATGGCGCGAGCTTAAGTTTCACTTTTGATTGCATGACATAGCCCAGCGCGACACCTTCGTCACACATGTTGCCACTTGTTTGTACCATTTTCAATATTTGTGGAGTTAGGTGGTCCTCGAGTGTCCTTGGTGTGAAAAAGTTTGAGAAACACTGATTTACAGCTTAATCGCTCTTTGAGCACGAGTGATTAAGCTACATATTGAGATGATAGTCCCTGCATGGCCCTCTCTCTGGGCTGCTGTCCTCAGGAAATACCAGAGTGACAGGCAGAGCCCTGTTTACACTCATCTCCTCGGGGGCTTTTCGTCCTCTGCCAAATCATTCCTGCTGATGCACGTGCCTTAGTTATTTTGGATTGAAGACACGTTTCTGGGTCAAACTCAAACACACAGTGGGCCAACATTTAAATAAACGGTGCTAGTCGAGGGCCGGACTGGTTCAATGTTTATTTCAGAACTTATTGGAATGAACTTATTGCACATATTAAACCTGGAACTAACTAAGCTTCAATTACTGCCTTTAAAAACAACATTAAATAATCAGCTGCAGTCATTTCGTATGGCTCTATCTGCAGCTTCATTTCTTATGAGTACATTTCTCCACAGGCCAACGACAGCTTCAACAAAACTATTCCTCTCAAAGAGAAAACCAAACATGCCCTGTTGTCCTGAGAGAGAAAGTGCAGAAGGAAACATGTAAACTCAGGGTTGCTGCTCTGAGATGCTAGCTCAGACACTTGGCGTCTCATCTCGGGTGCAAGGTCATCAATGTTTGGGGTCAGGCTCTGAGCGGAGGAGACCCTCAGGATCGCGCAATACACCGCCGGGCCAGATCTAATAGGAATTAGAAATGATCCTGCGGGCCGAAATTCAATCCGCCACGGGCCGGATTTGGCCCCCGGGCCTCGAGTTTGACACCTGTGGTTTAAACCGACCGTCTTAAGTCTCGCAATGTTGTTTGAGAAATAGAGCGTAATTAAGTCCAGCTGATCGCATGAATGAAAACAGCATGCATGGATTAAAATGGATCTCATGTTAGAAAGACACACACACACATACACACACAAATACACACGCACACACTTCAGCACGTTCCTCCCTTTAATTAAAACTGTTCCCACTTTGTGCACAAAACAGATCATGGTTTGTTAGTGTCACAATTCACATGTTCTGTCACGTTGGTAGTTTTGTCTGTGTTGGTGTTTGGGTTTCTGGTCTTATTGTGTTAAGTGTTCACCCCCGTTTCCTGCCTGTCTGCTCTCTGTCTGTTTCCCTCCCTGATTACCCGATTGTGTTCACTTGTTGTCCTTGTGTTTCTCCTCCCCTGCCCGGCTGTTTCTCGTTGTCATGATTACCCCTTCTTGTATTTAGTCTTGTCTCTTTCGGTGTTCAGTGTTGGGTCATTGTTTGTTGGTGACGGAATTCACCGGAGAGTGTTCCGTGTTTTTGTATCCTTGAAATAAAGGGTTTCTCAAGAGTTATCTGCATTTGGGTCCTGCTTCCTTCACTCGACCATGACAGAATGACCCCACCAAAAATGGACCCAGCAGCCACGGTTTCGGCCCCAGCAACCACGGTTCCAGTCCCGGCCCCAGCAGCCATGGTTCCTGCCCCAGTGCAGGCTCCCGCAGCCATGTTTCCGGCTCCGGGAGCGCCCTATACGGCCGTGTTTCCGGCGTCGAAGCTGGAGCTTCTAGACAGGATTCTGGCTTCAGCAGCCTTGTTTCTGGCTGCAATTCCGGTCCCTGCAGCCAGGGTTTCAGCCCCAGTTCTGGTCCCAGCAGCCATGGTCCCGACCCCAGCTGCCTTGGTTCCAGACCCGGATCTGGTCCCGGCTGCCACGGTCCCATCTCGGGTTCCCTCCTCTGGTTCCTCCTCGAGTCCCCTCTCTAGTTTCACTCTCGAGTTCCCTTCTCTAGTTACTCCTCTAGTCCCTCCTCTAGTCCCTTCTCGAGTCCCCTCTCTGTTTCCATCTCCAGTTCCCTCTCCAGTTCCCTCCTTTAGTCCCTCCGTTAGGCCCTCCTCTAGTCCCTCCTCGAGTCCCCTCTCTAGTTCCCCTCTCGAGTTCCCTTCTCTAGTTACTCATCTAGTCCCTCCTCTAGTCTCTCCTCTAGTCCCTTCTCAAGTTCCCTCTCTGTTTCCATCTCGAGTTCCCTCTCGAGTTCCCTCCTCTGGTCCCTCCTCGAGTCCCCTCTCGTGTTCCCCTCTCAAGTCCCCTCTCGTGTTCCCTTCTCTAGTCCCCTCTGGAGTCCCCTCTCCAGTCTCCTCTCGAGTCCCCTCTCAAGTCTCTGCTCGAGTTCCCTCTCCAGTCCCAATTCAAGCCCCTACGCAAGTGTTGTTGGAGGTTCCGCTGGGGGTCCTGCCAACCCTGTGTCCTGTGCCGTTGGAGGTCCCGCCGTCTACTCCCCTGCCGGGGGTCCTGCCAACCCTGTGTCCTGTGTCGTTGGAGGTCCCGCAGAATACTCTTTTGCTGGGGGTCCTGCTAACCCTGTGTCCTGTGCCGTTGGAGGTCCCGCCATCAACTCCCCTGCCGGGGGTCCTGCCAACCCTGTGTCCTGTGCCGTTGGAGGTCCCGCCGTCTACTCCCCTGCCGGGGGTCCTGCCAACCCTTTGTCCTGTGCCGTTGGAGGTCCCGCCGTCTACTCCGCTGCCGGGGGTCCTTCCAACCCTGTGTCCTATGCCATTGGAGGTCCCGCAGAATACTCTTTTGCCGGGGGCCTGACAACCCTGTGTCCTGTGCCGTTGGAGGTCCCGCCGTCTACTCCGCTGCCGGGGGTCCTTCCAACCCTGTGTCCTATGCCATTGGAGGTCCCGCAGAATACTCTTTTGCCGGGGGCCTGACAACCCTGTGTCCTGTGCCGTTGGAGGTCCCGCCGTCTACTCCCCTGCCGGGGGTCCTGCCAACCCTGTGTCCGGTGCCGTTGGAGGTCCCGCAGAATACTCTTCTGCCGGGGGTCCTGCCAATCCTATATCCCGTGCCGTTGGAGGTTCTACCGGGGGCCCTCCCAGCCCCATGTCCATCACCGGTCCCGCCGGGGTTCCTGCCAACTCCTGGTCCTTTTCCGTGGGGGATCCTGCCGAGGCCTGTCCGACCGGCTCCGGTTTCTGTCCGGCCGACACCGGGTCCTGCCCGATCTCTGGAGCTGGCCCATCAGTGCTTTCCTGCCCGGCCTCCTGATCCTGTCCGGTCGACACCGGCTCGAGCCCGGCCCCCTGAAAGCCGCGGTCTTCGCTCTCGAGCCCGGCCCCCTGAGAGCTGCGGTCTTTGCCCTCGGGCCCGGCCCCCTGACTCTTCCTGCCGCTGCCTTTGGTCCTCCATGGTCCCCACCTTGGACTCTGTTTTGACCCCGGGCTGTCCGCCCGAGACCCCTTCCTGGTTCTCTGCCTTGTCCCCGGGCAGTCCGCCCGAATCCCCCTTTTTGGACTGTACCTTGCCCCCCGGGCCGTCCGCCCGAGACCCCTTCCTGGTCCTCCGCTGTGTTCCTGGGCTGTCAGCCCAAGACCCGTCCTCCGGACCCCCTCCGCCCACCCTGCTTGGGGTTTTGGACTTTGGTGTTTTGTTTTTAGGGACGTCTGGTTCTGTCACAATTCACATGTTCTGTCACGTTGGTAGTTTTGTCTGTGTTGGTGTTTTTCTTGTCTTTGGGTTTCCTGTCTCATTGTGTTAAGTGTTCACCCCGTTTCCTGCCTGTCTGCTTTCTGTCTGTTTCCCTCCCTGATTACCCGATTGTGTTCACCTGTTGTCCTTGTGTTTCTCCTCCCCTGCCCGGCTGTTTCTCGTTGTCATGATTACCCCTTCTTGTATTTAGTCTTGTCTCTTTCGGTGTTCAGTGTGGGGTCACTGTTTGTTGGTGACGGAGGTCACCGGTGAGTGTTCCGTGTTTTTTGTATCCTTGAAATAAAGGGTTTCTCAAGAGTTATCTGCATTTGGGTCCTGCTTCCTTCACTCGACCGTGACAGTTCGTCGTTCTTAGTAATTAGCATTGTTTTGTTTACTTGTGTCAGCTGTTGCTAACGCCTCACTTGTTGTATTAACAACAGTATATTCCTAATGTATCACTGCTCGTGTTATTCTTTCTTCTCTCCATGTAGGCCTCACTATTTGGGTTTGAACCTGCTCCCCTGATCCGAACACCTACGCACAACCCACTGCGCCACACGCATCCAATAAGTAGATTTACTCGAGTACTGTTCTAAAGTAGAAATCTGAGGATTAAAAAAAACCTTTTTAATGTTATATTCCACTGCATTTCAGAGGAACATATTGTACTTTCTTTATTGCACTATGTGTGTTCTCAGATTACGGTGCAAAGCATGTATCTCCAGATGTGTTTAATTTGAGACAAATACATGACGAACTTCCAGAACGAGATGCATTGCTGTGGATAAAACTACCAACAATGAAGAGATTCGCCACATCCCCACACTCGACGCCTTCAAAGGGCCCTCAGTCAAGTCCCATCTGTTTGCCGGGGCTTTGGGCCCCTAATCGATCTGTTGTTTTGTCTGTCTGGCTTTTGTTACGTTTGTTTTCGCCCTATTACTTGTAAAGCGACCGTGGGTCCCTTAAAGGCGCTATATAAATCTAAGCTATTATTATTATTATTATACATTAGTTCAAATTAGCACATCATTAAATGTGAAATGCACAGTTTCTGCATTTCTGTTAACATATCTCCATGAAGTACTTTAACCACCAGATGGCAGCACTGCATTAAAGTCTGACACTTCAGGTTATCGGTTTGATTTCAAAACCTTTATTGGACAGAAAAATCGAGATACATATGTCAACATAATTGTAAATGCAGGCAAAGTAAAGAAGCGGATACAAGCGGCCGAGATGGGTTTCCTCCGCCGGGTGGCTGGCGTCTCCCTTAGGGAAAAGGTGAGAAGTTCGGTCATCAGGGAGGGACTCGGAGTTGAGCCGCTCCTCCTTCGCGTCGAAAGGAGCCAGTTGAGGTGGTTCGGGCACCTAGTTAGGATACTACCAGGTGTTCCAGGCACGTCCAGCTGGGAGGAGACCGAGGGGTAGACCTAGGACCAGGTGGAGGGATTATATCTCTTCGCTGGCCTGGGAGCGCCTTGGGACCCCCCAGTCAGAGCTGGTTGATGAGGGGAAAGGGACGTGTGGGGCTCTCTGCTGGAACTGATACCCCCGAGACCCGACCACGGAGAAGTGGAGAAGATGGATGGATGGATGGCAAAGTAAAAAAAACACATTCACTCAGCTGGGATCAAGGCCCGACCACAAGACAAAACACACACACACACACACACACACACACCACACACACACACACACACACACACCACACACACACACCCTTTTTAATGTTATATTTCACTACATTTACTACATGATGCACTCATTTAGTTTGTCTTATTTCACGTTGAAAATGTAAAAGGTGTGTTATAGCTTACTTTTTGTTTCCTCGGTGTTTTAAAGTGTCTAAACACCAGGTGGTGTATTGTGTATTTACCACTACCTGCCACCAGGTGGCGGCCTTGTGCCATAATGTCTACAGTTATAGTAATATACTGGATTGAACCCTCCTGTTGTCTTGGGGTCAAATCTAACCGATTTACTACTTTCATCAATCATAACTTTTTTGTTTTACATTCGATTGCATCAAGGCTCCATGGTGTCCTTCACAGAGTAGACATCTGAACATATTAAATAGCTGATCACCACTTCCATTGCATTTTGGATGATTTAGTCAACTTTGTAACACCCGGTCAAACATGACCGCCATAAAGAAGAGGAATTAGTAACCATCCGGATCAGATAAAACACACACGCGCACACACACACAGCACACACACACACACACACACACACAACACCACACACACACACACTAGACGTGTGTGTGTCCCCGTATGTGCCCCTCCCCCCACATGGATCACACCTGGCACACGCAATACATGTTCAGTGTCTGTTCTTTGTATTTTTTTATATTTACTGCAGTTGTTCATGTATACCAGTACTCTGATACAATATGTAGCCTACAGTTTGAAAGGGTTAAGTTACATGTGGTGATGATTCATGTTTGTTGTGTTAATGTAATAGCAGTTAAAACAGGACCGGTCACGACACCAAAGTAAGGGGGGGGGGACACGAAGACAATAGGAGGGTTAAACAATTAATTACATGTATGAAGCTATTATTCAGAAAACGTTAGACCTTATCTGGTTAATATATTGTTTCAGAGTCTCTGCAAGGCACATGTATCTGTTGATATGATTAACCCAACATGTATGTTGTCCGTTATTAAAAGAAGCACCTTCACTCCAGTTACATTTTCACTTTCTTTATTTCCCCCAAACTCAGAGCCGTAACAAAAATACAAGCTTTTTTTTTGTTATATGATATCAATCATTTACATATTCATATAGATGTACAAGTGAGAGCCGTTGAGCAAAAGTGCTTTAAAAATCATCTTTGAATAATATTCATTTCAACATCAGAAACACAAAAGAAAGGAGACGGACTGCATGTAAAAACGTTTTAACGTGAATATGATGATTAAATCAGAGTCTGCTTCAGTTTCACAAGCAGACCGGAACATGTTCATTACGTGTGGAGAGGGAACCTTGTAACCGCGACCTTTCAGCGGATACATCACGGCTCATGTCGAGGCTGTTCACGGGCCTTGATGTGCCGGAACATTGTTCATGACCCTGAGGCTCGGAGGCTACAAATCACTGCCGTCAAAATGGAAACCGTAAATCCACTTTGTGTGTTGTAGAGACCACGAGACGCAGATACAAAGAATCCCAACATCCTGAAACAAGTGAATTGAATGGTTTGTATGTGCTGTTATGGTGAAAACAGTGAAATATAGTCTCCGTTGTGTGAGGTTTAGACAGACATATACGCTAACGTGTTAGTTTGAGAATTAAGGACATTTTGTCATGCGATTTTGTTGCCTTTAATAGCTGTAATTGAATGTGGCATCTTCTTCTAGGGAATAAGCAAACTGCTGTATCAACAAATCCATTATCAAACTGGTTGGTTAGTTTTCTGTTGATTGAAGTGTCCTAGATGGCACAGATATTAGCGTGTAAAAATATGACTTTAATTATGGAAAAAAAGACAGGAAGTCAGACTTAAAACTTGTAGTTTACTTCGGGAAATGATCTGGATTGGGTTTAAGATTTGTAGTTTTACCAACACCATGCAATTCAAACAGTTTAAGATTAAGTTTTCTGTCATCATTTAGTTGCCAAAATACACTTGTGTGGTATTCCAGGCTCGGTTGAAACCAAAGATGAGGAATATTTTTGCGTGGAGTTACGTTTTTGTCATTAGAAACCAAATCGCTATGAGGTATATTTGGGTTCAAAAAGGTCAGCGCCGGGGTTAAACTGCAATATCGGGCGTCAAGGAGAAGAGGAAATGAAAACCCTCAGAAGATTCAAACATCTCGACGAGGCCACTTCTCATGGGAGGAGGAGGCAAAGCAACAACACATTCACTCAGCTGCATGGATCAAGGCTGGACCACAAAACCACACACACACACACACACAATGTGAAGAATGTTATTTTGACCCACTTAGGCGATGAGATGGAGGATAAGTGAATCTTTTGGATTTTGAGGCGAAGAGAAGCTTCTTTATTCCTTTCACTAAAAGCGGGGAAATCCCTTTTTTTTTAAAGAAAGGATTCTGTCAAATTACTCCGTCATCGGGTTTTCATTATTCCCTGCTTCTCGCGTTTCATTAAAGAAAGGAAAAAGGAAGTTGATTGAGTGTAACCGAGACCTGATGGCCGTCAAAGTTGATGTTTGGAAGCACGTGTGCAGCCACTTGTTGAGTGTGTGTAAACCGACCCGTCTAAATAAATTAATATGTCTCGGCGGGTTTTTTCCGCAGTTTTCCCGCAGACGTAATACCTGCAGCTTCCCCTCACACACACTTGCATTTTCCAGACAGTCTGACATCACCATCTCTCTGTGTGTGTGTGTGTGTGTGTGTAACTGAACAAGTGCCTGTTTCATGGCTGCTCCTCCCGTTTCCCTGCTGTAATACCATCCCGCGTGCGCATGTGTGCCGGGTTTATTTTTCGATGCCTTTTATACGTAGTTTCAGTGTGTTGCGTGAACAGGTGTGTTATTTCATATGTGTGTGTGGTCCAAGAGGAGACCCACAATGCCCGGGATGACAGACACACCGGGTTGAGTGAGGCCTTTGTTCCCGCTTCACAGTTCGAGCCCCGTCTCTTCTTACCACTACAGATACGGGTCAGAGCCCCCGTGCATCAATCTACAGCACGGACAGCTGCTACAGGTGGGAAGAGGTGGAGGTGTGGGTGTCAGTTTAACCCGTGGGTATTTCCCAACCACAAGGGCGCAAAAAAACACCTATAAATGGAGGTAACTATGGCAGCGTCATGTTGGTCAAACAAGGGAAATGCAAATAAGAAATATATCACTTACGAACTAGCTGTGTTTTGATATTTAGGATTGAAGGATTCCGCTTCACTTGATTAACCCTTGTGTTGTCTTCCGATCAACTGTGCTACTTTTGTCCTCAGGGATTCACCGTTTTTAAAGCATAGTATAAATAACTACCTTTCGAGCCAACTCTATCCCGATTTAAGAGTTCTTCTTTTCGAAATGTACGGTCAATAGACTTCATTTATTCAAACCTAATTTCTGAGTTTAAAAAAGGCACCAATTTTGACTAATTCTACAGCCAGATGCTCGACATTTTAATAAACCTTTTATCTCGACGTAAAATAATTGGGAAACGCGTCTAATTTGACCGAAGGACAAGCAGTCTTGTTATTGAGTTTGATTTGATATGTGAGCTCAGCAGCTCTTATGATTTAGCGTTAGCTTCCACGTTAGCCTAAATGTTTACTTGTATGGCATCGAAAAAGAGCCACGGAAAAAGCTGGAGTTTGAATTGGCATTGTTTGGTAAAACCACTATTTTAAAGTGATATAAAGTATATTTCACAAAAGATGTTTGGTTTTTTGCCGCATGCTTTCCATACAGATCTACTGTAAAGCTAATGCTAACGTTTCCCCAAGTAAGTCACATGTTAGCATAGTCTTTTATTTTGATATTTCTCAGTATATAATGGTTCAACAAGGACGGGGTCCTTAAAGATGGTTGACAGTAGCCACAATGCTACTTGTTGAGATGCTATTTACCTCACTTTGGTCCAACCTGAACCACCTTAAAGTCTGCACTGCTGAAGCCAAACCACAGTGTGTGTTTAACTTCAAATCCGTGCTGCAAAGTGTGCACACAGCAGTCTGCAGGCTTGACGATGACCCGACAGAAAACACTTCCTTATCAGGGACGCTGATATGACGTTAAGGTCCGTTGGGGCTAAACAAACTGTTTTGACACAAGTGGTGAAAGGGGAAAAACAGAAGGCACTTGAATTCGTCTATTATTGCCTTTCGGTTGACAAGACCTCGTTATTTAATGTAAGAGGAAGTGCCACGAAGGGTCAATGCGCTTACACTGCAGGCCAGAAAACAAAAACATAGATCAGTTTTAAACGAGGCTGCTTCCAGAGAGAGAGAAACAGTTTGCTCCATTTGGGTCCCGTGCTTCGAAAGACTCCACGTCCCTTGATCTAATTCATTATGTCCAGACTGATTATAGCCGCGCTACAGAAGCACTCCTTGTCAAGAAGTCCGGATGGATATCAGCCACCGTCTTAAATAACATGTTCTGTGAATAAGACGGTTGAAGTTAATTCAAACTAAAAGAAGGAAAGAAAGAACAGAACATTGAGATAACCAGTTCTCAGACAATCGCCGTCTTTGTGGTCTTTGTGGTCTTTGTGTGGGCGAGACGGGACTTTCTTTCCCGTGAGTCGAATATTGTCCTTCAAGAAAGTGTTCGTCATGCGTCCCCAATCTCCCACAATGTCATGTTTTTTTTAATGAGAATGCGGCACTGTTAAAGTCCAACAGGTGCGTCGTCTTTACGTCTTTACGCGGCGCTTCCAGAGAGCGCCGAACGTCTCCGACCGGCCGTCAATCAGCCCGTGTTTCATTTAGCCGACAGAATTAGTCCTCGCTTCTGCTTCGGAGTTTGTTTTTAAGTGAAAAGGCAACAAAAGATTTCGTAATCCCGTCAGGTTGGTTTTTCTGCCATCAGTTTGATCCAAGAGGAGAACAGTGCACTGATTGAGTCGAACGAAAAACAGTTCTCTCTCTTCCTGCGTTTAAAAGAAGACAGAAGCCGTCTTCTTTTATCCGTCTGCATAAGGAGGATAAACACAAAGAGGGAAAGGGATATCTCTCTCTTTGTCAC
The DNA here is from genome assembly GCA_036324585.1 of Champsocephalus esox. Taxonomy (NCBI): domain Eukaryota; kingdom Metazoa; phylum Chordata; class Actinopteri; order Perciformes; family Channichthyidae; genus Champsocephalus; species Champsocephalus esox. The sequence continues at coordinate 4,953,525 of CM070489.1, forward strand.
TCGGCGTCTCTCCACTCGTATGGACCCAGGAAAGGAAAGGGACCAACGAAACGGAGCAAGGTCTTCTCTCTCTTCGTCTCTCGAAAGTCTTTTCTCTCCTCGTCAGCATCCGGCCGGTACGTCCGACATGAAATCGAACTCGTTCTGACCGAGCCAGAGTTCAGGCAGCTCGTTGGCTCGATCCAAACCGAGCTCAACGACCAGTGACATGAGAACCTCCTCGTCCACGGGGTCAAAATCGATTAATGCACCCGTGCTGGTGCTTTGGTTCCCCATGTTCATACCAACGCCCATCCCACCTCCACCCAGACCTCCAGAGGGGCCCAGAATCTGGTTTCCCGTGCCCAGAGGCGAGGCACCGAATCCCCGTTGAGCAGGTGCTTGGTGTCCCGCAGAAGCCCCGGCGAGGTTCTGGTAGTGAGAGTTGAGTTTCTGAAGCTGCATGCTAGCGATGAGGTGAGGTCCCGTCTGGAGGCAGAACGGCTGAGGTTTGGAGATGGGAGTGGAGGATAACGTTGGCGATGACGCGGTACCGGAAGATGGAGAGAACGGTGCGACGGAGGACTTGGAGTTCGGGTAGTGCAGCAGGGTGCTGAGAGGAGACGAGGAAGAGGAGAGGTCCTTCATCGCAGCGTGGGCAGGAAACAGCAGTGAAGTCATCACCGGGAACACACCAGAGCCTGCGGGACGAGAAGAGATGCAATGAAATGCAAACGAAAATAATCCGTTGATCTGATGGAAAGTGAGTCGAGGAAATAAATGTTTTTATAACTTCAGAGTATGCCCTCTTTACTGTAGCGTGGACTCATATGCATTTGGTTACATCAAACCTACAGATAGCATCCACTTCCTAGGACCCGAACCAATCTCATATCCGTGTACTAAGTAGTGTAGCCTAGCTTAGCATAACGACTGGTTGGTTTATAGAACGCTGTAATTATCACGCAGGTGTGAAGCAATCTTTTGTTTTCCACTCGCCCCTTTGAGCACATGTTCATATTCTGCAATCTGTCGTCATGGAAACAATCGAGTTGTGTGTGTGCTTCACGTTAACGCGGCGGAGTCACTGGACCGTAGTATTTGCTTAATATTTCGGTCGTTTGGCGGCAGGGACTTTGCCCCTTTGGTTTCTGGGTTACATCGAACGGTCAATATTTAAATAATTCAATCCTTCATTTAAGCATTTGAACAAATCAAGTTCTCGTCGGGCGGCTTTGTTGTTGTCCTTTCTGCAGTTTTAAATAGCTTGTGACAGACTGTGGTAATTCTGCTTTTACGTACGATCTGAATACGTCCCCCGCTCCCGAACACGTTCGCTCGCTAAACAACGGATGACAAGTAACGTAAGCGGTCGCTAAAAAGCGTTTTCCTGACATGTGGCTTCAAACCGCACCAACAGTGAAGGCGTTGTTGACTTAAGAGCGGCTTTACTCGTGTCCGTATGACTCTTTAAGTCACTGAAGGTCGTGACCGTCTGGGAAACATGCCGGCCGGCCGCATGACTCGCCGTGTTCGAGACGGATTGTGTGTGTGTGTGTGTGTGTGTGTGTCTGTGTTCGCTTGATGTCTGCTTTTACTCTTGACCTATTGAGCAGCAAATTAAGCATGAGAAGGCTGCGGGGAGAAGGCCTGTGGGTACTAACAGGGTTAGAGAGTGTTTATGAGAGGTGTGTGTGTGTGTGTGTGTGTGTGTGTGTGTGTGTGAAAATGGAGTTCATAGCACAACAGAGCCTTTGAGGACCTGAAAGACTGATTGGGTCACATGGCAGGATAAATACACAGAGCATTGCATATGTCTGTGTGTGACGTGTGTGTGTGTGTGTGTGTGGTGGTGTGTGTGTGTGTGTGTGTGTGGTGTGTGGTGGAAAGCTTGACACACTGAGAAAATTTCACTGAGATGTTTGTGGAGGTAAACAAAATAAAAGTGTGTGCGTGAGACTCATGTTAAAGTCCCAGAGCTGGTTTACATTAACACACACACACACACACACACACACACACACACACACACACATTAGCGAGAGCATAATTGCTACAGGCAGGCATGCAGCTGCACTCCACTGATATAGTTAATACACAAAGATACCAAACAGCTGTCAATGGCAGGTCTGTGCGTGTGTGTGTGTGCGCGTGCGTGTGTTCATTATTCATTGACTGATTACTGTCAGGGCCAGGCTGCACGTGGTGCCTCTGCTCGACAGCTTTCCAGCACATTGAGTCCAGGAGACACAAACAAATTAAAAACCGCACACATTCTGCTCGGAGGGCGCAGAGGAGGAAGCGGGCTCTGTAATCTCGTGATATTCCTCACTCACACACACACACACACACACACACACACACACACACTGAGGAGATCATCTCAGCGGGCATCCAGTTTGCAACACGTGCTTTTAGGCATTTCGTTGAGAAATGTTGAATATCTGGAGAAAGCCTGAGTCCTGTTTACATGATGCAAGACGTCAGAGTTCACCGCCACACGTTTGGACACGGAGGCACTTCTTTGCCGTCCGGTGAGACACTTGCAGGTGCTGCCATTTTGAAGACTTTACGTAAAAACCACCACTTAGAAACCTCGCTAAACGACCCGTAGCTCATCTTTTTAAAGAATATCTTAACGGTCGTATCAAATTGTCGACACAAGCTACTCCTTTGAGTCCATCCCCTGACAACATTACGTGTCAATGTCAGCCTTGTAACCGAGGCAACGCGACTTTGAAGCACTCGGGAGGCATGACAACGACCGGAGGGAGTCCATGACGGAGAGTTGTGAAGATGTGCTCGTAATAACACGAGGAGGGGTGCTGCTGTGTGAAAGGGTTGGACGAGAGCCAATGTTGTTTCCTGTTCACAGCTGACCGGACACCCCGTGCTCTCCCACCGCGGTGTTATGACTTTGTGAAAGTGGGCTTCAGTCTCCCGGTAAATGGTTTCATTCGCCGTCTCGGCTGCCGTCTTTCATTTGAGTGATCAGAGAGAGAGTCTGACAGAGAACAACACGGCAGCCTCCTCGTGCCTTATTATACACGCAAGCTTTGGGGCACGTGCATCACTTCAAAATCACCTTTTAGAAGCAAAACAGAAATACAATAACGCCACTAGTCAGGTCATTCATATTTGAAGCCATTTATGAAGCAACAAGTCTAATATTCTCTAATTTCAGTTTCTTAAATGTAAGGATTTGACACTTTACGTTGGGGCATACATTTTGTTTTTACAATAGTCGAATTAAGGCGCTAAACTCCTAGGATAACGTTTATTCTTAATCGAGGTCCATTTAGTAGTTGTTCTGGAGGGTTCTACTAGATCACATGGCCTCACACACACACACACAACACACACACACACACACACACACACACACACACACACACGCACACACCACACACACACACACACACAGGTTTCAATTACTCAATTAAAGCGTGACGAGCCAATTGAAACGTCAGCCTGTCCCTCACAGACACACACCACCAACACACACACAACCAACACACACCATATGCTTCCCCAGCGTGACGCATTCGCCATATTGAAGAAGACGGTTAATGAAAAGCCAATTTGGAAAAAGAGGGAAAACAGAATCAGTTGTTGCATGTTGGAAAACTTGGAAAAAACTGAAATGACTGTTTAAAAAATACTTAAATATCATATGTTCACTTAAATGAAGTGAGAATGCACATCGCACACACTTTAAAAAACAAAACATGTTTTTGTTTTACTGAAATATTTATATTTTTCCATGCGTTGTATTTGTTTTGGCAAGTATCATGTGTTCATATTAACACATGGGCATCAAAGCCACTTCCTTTAAGGGTATATTTACAAATCAAATACAAAATGCAAATGTCGCACGCGTGCTCTCGCAGCAGAACCACTTCAGGTGGATGCAACACACCGTATTCAGAATGTTGTGTAAACACTTCCAGATGTACACAATGTCAACAACACGTTCAACATGCATTGAAAGAGGAAACCCGCCAACCTGCGAGAGAAGCCCGGGGCAGTCCGGAAGAGGCGAGGAGAGATGAAAACAGTCCGGAGAGTCCAACGTTTCCTCAGAGGAGTCAAGGAGTCGAGGGAAGTTATTCTGGAGTTCCGCGCGCACACTCTGCCAGCTCCTCAGTGAGCAGCTCTCTCTCTGCTCTCTGACCAGCCGTGTGAGTGTGTGTGAGTGTGTGTTCCCATCCCAAAACAAGGAAGCGGACTTCCAAAGGATCCGGATGGAGGCGGGAAGAGCGATCTCATTGGTCGAGGGGCGTGTCCAAAACATAATACCATACGGTCTCTGAGTAATACACATGGCATCCTCATAAGGTAGAAAACAAAGGCTGTGGGTGCTTTGATAATTATAATATGAAAGTATTGGGCATTCAATCTATGGTTTAGCAACTAGTGGGACAGATTCATGCAGTTCCTGGAATAAAGTAGTTTATATACACTATTTCAAGTATAAAGTAGCGTATATACACTATTTCAAGTATAAAGTAGCTTCTATACACTATTGTATATTAATACTGTATATAATAAATATTAATATTATTTTATTTTTATATTGAGACCTCCACATGGTGAAGGTAGGTGTGTGTGTGTGTGTGTGTGTGTGTCATAGATAACATGGCGTGCTCTCCACTGTTAGAAACACACACACGATGAAAATGAACTGAAATGATAAATGCCTAATATATAATCCAGGGCTAGACTGCAGTTTGTTGGCAGTAGAAATCAACCGTGCAACATATACTAAGCAAGATGTTGACGAGACAAAGAAAAATACAAAAATAAAATAGAGCAGGTGACGGAGTGGTGGAAGTGAAATGCAGGACATCGTAAAGTATGTTCATGTTTGGTGAGTTGGCTTGGCAACCAACATGTCTGGACCCTGAAACTCCAGCAGCCAAATGTCATCAAGCCATCATTCATTGCTTTCACCTGTGTGTGTGTGTGTGTGTGTGTGTGTGTCCACTGTGGTTTCCTAAAAGACTTCCGCGGAATGAAACATGGTCCGATATCTGGGTGCCTCCAGCCTCCAGAGTTTAGATGGAGCCGCTCCGCAGGGCAGATGTTTCTCACTCTGAAGGACACACCGCCAGGAATCAAATGGACCGTTTCAGAGCACTCAGTCTTTGTCTGTGTCACTCACCCCGAGAGAGAGAGAGAGAGAGAGAGAGAGAGAGAGAGAGAGAGAGAGAGAGAGAGAGAGAGAGAGAGAGAGAGAGACACACACACACGCGCACTCTCTCTGGAGGTCTGTGAATGATTTGCATAACAACATGTTGATGTTCTTGTTGAGATGTCCTCGTGTGATTAGAGCCACTGATGAATATGCACCGAGTGATTTAATTTGTCAGGTTGTTAGAACACAATGTGTGGGGTGTGTGTGTGTGTGTGTGTGTGTGTGTGTGACTCGTAAACCATCTTCTTAAACCAAAGTCACATGAGGGAAAACTCCAAGGCCACCATTAATATCAACGACTAGCGCTAAAAGTGTCAGAAATCGCCACAGCCACTTCATTAAAACACTTCCTGTTTGGAGTCTTGTTGTGCTCGTGTGTTGAGTTACGGTCACACACGTGGTTTTGGCTGGATTTAAATCCGTCATAAAACAATGCCGGCTTCATATACTTGCTAAAATGTACAAAAACAAACATTGTAAGGGGTATGTCGTGTATGGGGAAATGCCATGCAACTGAATAATGTCACATAAAAGCTAAATTCAGTCAAATGTCGAACTTTTTTCATGTTATGCTTTTATAGATTTTACTTTCCTCCCCATGAGAACATATCCATTTCCACGTGGCAAAACAATCATTTATCTAATTTTAATACTATTTAACACGGTAAGAGGAGGCACACGTATTTTAAATCTACTTTGTTACTATATATCCGATACCAGCCTGTGGATTAAATGTTTAAAAGTGTGTCACCACGAGGAGCTCAACGCCAGATCTGCGGCACCCCTCCTCTCCCGTGGGTCCATTTCTCCTCTTGTATTCATACGGGACAACAAAAAGGCTGCTCGGGGTAGAAAGAGAAATCACCCAAAGTGTCGTTGGGGGGAACCTCCAATTCATCCCCAAAATAAAAGACCCTCCCCCACGGCCTCATCATGCTAAACAAATAACACGTCCATTCAGTGTGTGTGTGTGTGTGTGGAGGCAGCACGTCATTACGCGCCAACAACAAGTGCCACGCGCCCCTCTCTGTTCCGTTAAGCAGATAAAAGGTGGCATCTGTCTTTATTGTGAGAGTAAATCCCCTCCGCCATTGACCGCAGACACTTCACATGTTGATGAGGAGGAGGAGGAGGAGGAGGAGGACGAGACGACGCCCCCCCCCCTTGCTTTGTTCGTTTGGTAGGAGGGGGGGGGGAAGACGTTATGCAAATCTAACAAACCGTTTGTGATTTCCATCCAAAAAGGACAAATAATTATGTTGGTGCGACTGCCAAGCTGGAGTTTTGGCGGAGTGGATGGAAACTGTGATGAAACCTTTCAAACGCTGCGTGGATTTCTCCGATAGGGGTTTTTTTGTGCTTCCTAAGGTTTGGAAAAAGTCCCCAAACTTAATCAGGCTTATGCAAATGTGTAGCACCCATCCAAAGAGGAAGGACTTGGTTTATCTAAAGTAATCACGAGCGACCGATGAGTCTCTATTCAAATCACCGGCGGCGATTTGCATAAAAGTCGTTGGGAAAGTTTATTTGTCCCGGAGACGTGAAGGTGTGTTCAACAGAAACCGGATCAGTAAAGAAGCGCCTGATGGAACCAGTGCTTTGTTGGGCCTCATCGGGTTTGTCAAATGACCACATGGAAATTATACTGCAGTTTAATGAAACCCAAATTTAAACTCAATCCAAAACCGTTCTCCATGGACCGCATTTTCTTGCGTGAGGAAGAAGAACATTTGAGCCAAATACAAATTACAGTTGAATGCTGGCAGCTCTTTCTTCACCGCAGTGCGGAAGATCTGTTTCCGTGAATCGGACAGCTACACACACACAACTCTACAATCTTGTCTCTGGGTCATAGAAATCAGAGCTGCGAGTAGACAAAAGGGATACCGTTTTGTATCTGGGGTCAGTCGTTCCCAATTAAGTGGCGATGGGAATCACGGCTCTTTGAAGGCGGCCGGATCTCATGGCTCCGTTCCTTTCCGAGAGCCGTTCAAAAGAGCCGGGGGCGGGGCTTAATTGGTTTATCAGCGAAAGATAATGATTGACTGTATTGCCAGAAATCTACTCACAGACAATGTATAACTTGCTACGTCACTCAGCCAGCCTACTCCTCAAGCAGCACGCGTTACGCCGTCATCATCTACGGCAAGTTCTCGTGAAGGCGAGTGGATTTACGGCAGGCGGCGAACCAACGATAAAAAGAACGGCTCTCACCAAGTACGACTCGGTTCCCTTCGTTCGTCAAAGGGCCGTTCAACAGAATCGGATCGTTCGCGACCGACACATCGGCGTCCACGCGGCGTTGAAGCTTGCCGGCGGGCGTGTCTGAAGCTCGACCAACAGCCAATCACATGGCCGTTGAGGCATCAGGTGATCAACTTCTGTACCCGTTTGTGCTCTCACTGAACACAAAGGGATTCAAGTCGCTATTGAACATTCAAGACATAATAAGGTGTTTTAAAGCCTTTTAAATCAGTTACTTTTCGTTTCTACCCCAAATTCTTGCTGCAAACTTGCGTTAAGAGTAGTTGGTACAGTTTTGCCCGCTTGGTTTAGTAAAACAATTGTACGTTTATCCAACAAAGCTTATCAGATTGTCTTCAAAGCATCTAAAACACTTCAATGTCCCGATTAGAGAGGAATGAACCCGTGTGGTTTTTACCCAAACCGACCATCCCCTCTGCTTCCCAACATGTGCAGAGGTGTGAAAGTAGGCAAGGATATGACTTTTAACAAGCTCTCTTTTTAACATTCATTACTCAACTGCTCTGTCATTTCCAAGAGTACAGACTCAGGCTTTGTCCCGTCTGTGTGTGGCCTTTCAGAAACATGTAGCCTCTGGACGTGGTCGAAGACACTTTGCATGACCTGGGACGTAATCTGAAAGTCCTGTGTGCTACTTTCCCGTCATTATATCAGTTTATTAGTGCAGATCAAAGGGGGCTTAGGTTTCCAAGCAGCTCATGTTCAGGGGGTTTATTGGTCAGAACACACACTCCTATTGCCGGACAACAACGTTGATTTTCGACGAATCTGCAAAACCCTGGATTACGTTCAATGCGGAATCTATTTTCTTACAATGCATGTACGGCAATCATGGGCGCGGGAAGGGGGGTGCTGAGGGCGCTGCAGCACCCCCCTAAAGCGGCAGGCAGGGGGTGCGGAGCTCCCCTGCCTGAATTATTATTTGACCGTTATTGCTGCTGTGCATAATCTGGGTAATATGGAGCCAATTAATTCCACATTGTTGGTAAAATAATATTTTGGCCTGCCCCGAATGTTTTTTCTGTAGCACCGGACAATTCTACCTCCATAATATAATACATTAACCGTGCTTTACGTGAACCTCATCATGACACTAGTGCTTCTCAAAGTGTGGTCCGTGAGCGCCCCCTAGTGGTCCGTGAGTATTTTGGTAACATTTCACATTTGAAATAAATTAATCTATTTAAGTTTTCCGCACTCTCGCGGGAATATCTCCGCAATGGAACGAGCTTAAGTTTAACTTTCAATTGCATGATATAGCCCAGGGCAACACCTTCATCACACACGTTGCCACTTGTTTGTACCATTTTCAGGTGATTTCTAATCTATTCTAGAGAAACGATGTGTTTTTGGATATTTGTGGAGTTAGGCGGTCCGCGTTATTACACTGCACTAGAGAGGACGACAGCACTGTAATTTCCCGTGTTCAGTGAATGCAACAGAGGCAAGACACCAGACCAATCAGAGAGTTGCATGGAAATAAAATTGTGCTTGTGTCATTCAAGCTCGGCTCTGTGTGTGTGCAGAAATAGTGCATTTAGTGTGTGTGTGTAAATAGCGGATTTAGTGTGTGTGTGTGTGTAAATAGCGCATTTAGTGTGTGTGTGTGAGAGAGAGAGGGACCGTGTTGTTAGCATCTGGTTAGCAGTTAGCTAGCTGCACTAACGGACATACGGAGCTGTTGGTTCCACACCAGCTGGAGGAGAGCTCTCCTCTCAGACGGAGAGGCTCAGCTGAGCTAAAGGACTGTGGTTTAGATAGTTCACTTTAGTCTAAGTTATCTCAGTGGGTCTCAAACGGTTTGGTCACAAATTATTCAAAAGCTTATTTCCGCGTTACACCTTCATAGGATCATTATCGTTATAAACAAATCGAGCCTTCATTGTGACAGTCGCGGGTGTGCTGTGTGTCTGCGTGTGGGGAGCGCTTTTGTGCGTGCTCCATAGTGCCCGTAACAGTGTTCACTGGAGTCCAGCACCTCAGCTCAAAATACCTTCCCGCACCTCTGAAAGTCATGTAAAGTTACAGGTAGGGGGGGATTGTGGTTATGGTTAGGTAACACACACTTGATTAAAGTTCATCAAAATGCGGGAATTAGTCGATTTGTGACACGAAATAAACTCTGATTTCTACATTTGCACTTGTCCACTTCACTGTAAGTAATCACTTCAATGACTCCATAGGAGGTACAACATTGACTTGATTCTGAGAGATACAGTGCCGACACGTCATAATATTCCTAATCGATTATAATTTGTTGTACGAGACGACCGACATGGCGATGTTTTGATATCAGAAAGATGACAACAATGTCTGTCAAAGCTAATTCGTTGGGGTGTCACGAATTAAAAAATAAATAAAAGTGGGCGACATATCCATCCTTAAAGAGCAGGAAGACAGCGTCGCCTAGGATACGATCACAATGGAACAAAATCCTTCATGGAAATGCAATCCAGAAATTCCGAGTCCTCTGGAGGCCCCTCGAGTTCGTCTAATTTGACTGCGGTGCACAGAAAACTACATAAACACACAAAGTCTCTCACGTCTCATTTTTACAGCCCCCCCCCCTCGTTGCAGCTCGTTGCAGCCCCCCCCACTCGTTGCAGCCCCCCCCCACTCGTTGCAGCCCCCCCCACTCGTTGCAGCCCCCCCATCCTCCTCCCAGTTTATGAGATAGAATTTCAATCGTCTCCCCTTTTCCAAACTCGTAAACGCTGTAATGAGTTTCATTTGCTTCGGCTACGTTGGGCTCAAACCGCCGAGGTGACCGCAGCAGTGTTCATAAAGATCACAGGGAACACACACCACAACACACACACACACACACACCACACCACACACACACACACACACACACACACACACACTTCTGTGGAGCACATGCCCGCTCTGACTGGTGACTCCAACATTTGGTGTGAATTTCCAGGGGCCATTAATATAGGGAACATCACTCCCGAAACACACACACACACACACACACAACAACATGCTCTCCTGGCTTTTATTTCAACACGCTCCTTGCACTTTAACAAATGCCAACAAGTTTAAAAAACAAAAAACAAAGGCATGAACAAATTAAAAACATTTTCTTTACGATTCCACGGGTTGAACTTGAAGCTAAAAATGTTTCCATATTTGAAGATCGTTGGTCAAACGGCAGTCAGTCTCGCGTGACGTAACAGACATACAGGATATTGACAATTAAACAATGTGGTAGAAGAAAGTGACTCGGGTTTAAAAGTGTTACTTTCACTTTCATTTGGAAACGTAATACGACCGGACTTTCCTGTTCTTTTGCCCTTTTTGGGGAAAACCGTGAAGAATGAAAAGGAATATACGATTATAATGTCTGAAGAATGTTTTCAGCGACCACAACCACACCAATGGAGCTAGGCGAAACCGCTATACGCAGTTCTTTTTCTACGGTCCAAAATGAACGTTTGTAAGATGATCCGGCCCGAATGAATCGACCTCTCAGAGGGCAACGCCACTTTCAAACCGTGTCTGTGTCGCCTTCACTTGTTTGTCCACAGTGACATGCAGCCGCCTCACATCTACAGCTGGCGGGGTTTTACGTTTCCCCAAACTGTGTATTTAGCGACATTAAAAAGGGAACACCTTGTTTGTTTCTTAACAGAGGGACACTCTCTACGACGAGGCTGAGGACATGTGACGCGATGGCCGACGATAACATTTCAAATCTTTCACGAGCTGTACAGGATTCGATGTTCTGCCGCGGCCCGATTTGAATTGATTTCACCGTCTCCTAACGCGTTAAAGTTTGATCTAAAAACCGTCTTGAAGTTGATGAAATCTTTGGAATTTGAAATGTTCAGGGAAACCGAGACCCAATCGCTGTCCAGATGTTTCATTTACAGGGTCTGCCCACGGGTCTAACCCAATGTGGCGGACCTCACCAACGTGTCTTTTCTCTCCAACTTTCTCAAGTCATTTAAAAAGTACTTTTTTTCTGGACTTTCCGGACCCGCTCGGATTTTAGTTTTTTCAACGAGACGTTTGGGGGAAACCGCACTGTTGGGCTTTGTGTCTGTTTTAGCGCTTATTTGTCCTCGGGGGAGGGGGGGTGAAATCACAGCAGCAGCACCCGGGTGAACGTGAAACATGACACCTGAAGAAATCTGGTTTTCCATTCAGTAAAAAAGAATATGTCCCACAGACGGGATGTACACAAACGCATGCCCCGACACCAACAACACCATTGAGTGAACTCTCATTCACACACACATACCTTTTTCTAAAAACACTGTACAGCCACCACATCACTTATTAAACTGTTTCCCCCTGGAAACACTCAGCTAATGTTTCCCAAACCCCTCTTTGCTCTATTTTCCCTGCCTTCATGCCTCGGGGCCGAAGGGGTCCGTCTCCATATTGTCTTCATTAAAGCCGCCGCGCATCGCCCTGGTTAGGAGACATGGAGTGTGTGTGGGTGTGTGGGTGTGGGTGTGGAGGAGGCTGAGGCTGCCGGCTCCTAAACCACATTCTTCAAATTCCCTGTAAACAAGAGCAAAGAGAGAGAAATGAGGAAGGGGTGAACACATTCATAATAACACCACAAAAAGGGAGCAGGATGCAGGGTCAACATCATCGTATAAGTGGGGTACAAAAGGAGGCTATACACACACATTAGACACCAGGAGAGCAAAGATGGAAGCAGACACACACACACACACACACACACACACCACAATGAAAATGCAAAACATCTGGCCGAGGTAAGCCTGGTCGCTGACGAGGAAATAAAAGCATGCAAAGCGGGGATCGATATGGAAATTACAACATTAAGCAACACTGCCAGTCTATTTGCATGAAGACACAGATTGGTTTCCACGACACACACACACACACACACACACACACACACACACACACACACACACACACACACACACACCACACACACACACACACACACACACACACACACACACACACACACACACACACACACACACACACACACACACACACACACACACACACACACACACACACACACACAATGGCTGCATTATAAAGTCTAGTCGCCAGTTTACTTTATACGTTACACTGCAAACAATGATGCTTTGTTTGTCCTTTGTTATGTTAAATTGCCTGATTGGGGAATAGTAAACACACACACACACACACACACGCGCTCAGGGGATGAGTCACTGTGAGGGAGGATGTCCTGTTTGTTGGCCTTTGTGGAGCTGTCAGTGGAGTCATGTTCTGCCGCAGGGACAACAACAACAACAACAACAGCAGCAGCTCTATCAAGGAGAAACTGTTGTTTGCAATGCCTCCATGTGTGTTTCCTCCGGATGCTGAACCCTCTGTATCTCAGAGCTGGTGACGCCACTTCATTTAAAGCTACATTACACTGCTGGTTCCTAGTTACGTTTTTCATTGCCATATCTACACGGTCGCTACTGTGCACATGACAATAAAGCCTTGAATCTTGAATAGAGTGGAGCAGTGAAGAAGTATATTCCAGAAAATAAGTCCTGTGGCATATGCACATTTATGCTACTTCCCCGTTTTGTTCAGCAGGAAAATGTACACAAACACTTTATGATTTTTGAAGCATAAATGCAATTGCCAGAAGTAAAAAGCTAACGTTAGCCTGTAAAGGAACTACCGCACGGTCACATGACGTCACGTCTCCACCGCTAAGCTAAAGGAGGCTAATGTTGGGCTATAAAGGAACTACAGCACGGTCACATGACGTCACGTCTCCACCGCTAAGCTAAAGGAGGCTAATGTTGGGCTATAAAGGAACTACAGCGCGGTCACATGACTTCACGTCACCACCGCTAAGCTAAAGGTGGCTAATGTTGGGCTATAAAGGAACTACAGCACGGTCACATGACTTCACGTCACCACCGCTAAGCTAAAGGTGGCTAATGTTGGGCTATAAAGGAACTACAGCACGGTCACATGACTTCACGTCACCACCGCTAAGCTAAAGGCGGCTAATGTTGGGCTATAAAGGAACTACAGCACGGTCACATGACTTCACGTCACCACCGCTAAGCTAAAGGAGGCTAATGTTGGGCTATAAAGGAACTACAGCGCGGTCACATGACTTCACGTCACCACCGCTAAGCTAAAGGAGGCTAATGTTGGGCTATAAAGGAACTACAGCACGGTCACATGACTTCACGTCACCACCGCTAAGCTAAAGGAGGCTAATGTTGGGCTATAAAGGAACTACAGCACGGTCACATGACTTCACGTCACCACCGCTAAGCTAAAGGAGGCTAATGTTGGGCTATAAAGGAACTACAGCACGGTCACATGACTTCACGTCACCACCGCTAAGCTAAAGGCGGCTAATGTTGGGCTATAAAGGAACTACAGCACGGTCACATGACTTCACGTCACCACCGCTAAGCTAAAGGAGGCTAATGTTGGGCTATAAAGGAACTACAGCACGGTCACATGACTTCACGTCACCACCGCTAAGCTAAAGGCGGCTAATGTTGGGCTATAAAGGAACTACAGCACGGTCACATGACTTCACGTCACCACCGCTAAGCTAAAGGTGGCTAATGTTGGGTTATAAAGGAACTACAACACGGTCACATGACTTCACGTCACCACCGCTAAGCTAAAGGCGGCTAATGTTGGGCTATAAAGGAACTACAGCGCGGTCACATGACTTCACGTCACCACCGCTAAGCTAAAGGCGGCTAATGTTGGGCTATAAAGGAACTACAGCGCGGTCACATGACTTCACGCCACCACCGCTAAGCTAAAGGAGGCTAATGTTGGGCTATAAAGGAACTACAGCACGGTCACATGACTTCACATCACCACCGCTAAGCTAAAGGAGGGTAATGTTGGGCTATAAAGGAACTACAGCACGGTCACATGACTTCACGTCACCACCGCTAAGCTAAAGGAGGGTAATGTTGGGCTATAAAGGAACTACAGCACGGTCACATGACGTCACGTCACCACCGCTAAGCTAAAGGCGGCTAATGTTGGGCTATAAAGGAACTACAGCACGGTCACATGACGTCACGTCACCACCGCTAAGCTAAAGGAGGGTAATGTTGGGCTATAAAGGAACTACAGCACGGTCACATGACTTCACGTCACCACCGCTAAGCTAAAGGTGGCTAATGTTGGGCTATAAAGGAACTACATCGCGGTCACATGACTTCACGTCACCACCGCTAAGCTAAAGGAGGCTAATGTTGGGCTATAAAGGAACTACAGCACAGTCACATGACTTCACGTCACCACCGCTAAGCTAAAGGAGGGTAATGTTGGGCTATAAAGGAACTACAGCACGGTCACATGACTTCACGTCACCACCGCTAAGCTAAAGGTGGCTAATGTTGGGCTATAAAGGAACTACAGCACGGTCACATGACGTATTTTATGCCATAGAAATCTTAGGTTTTTAAGGCACCTAACCAACAACACAATCGAAAAAACGTAGACGAGAGAGACGAGAGAACCGGAAGTTTTAAAAGCTGACTCATTCCTGCACCACTCAGACAAGCAAGAGGTATAGATTTCTACACCCAGAAAGTCTTAAAACGACACAAAACAAGCTCAAGTTTGCCTCCAGACTGACGAAAGCCTCCGGATTAATTTGAACAAAGCCACATGACGTAGTGACACCCCCGACAAACCACAGGCTCATCTGGATAACAACTTAAACCTCTCTTTGTACCGCGAGGATGAAAATGAGTGGGTGAGCCTCTTCCTCACGGTGTTGTGGAGCTTTGTGGGGTGTGTTGGCGTTTGATAAACATTTAGCTTGTGGATTACGCATCTTAAATCTCAAACCTTTTTTAGCCGGCAGCTTAGTCTATTTCAACTCTTCAGCTGCTAAACACAGCATGACACCAACTTGTTATTTTACTTTTATGTTGATGCCCAGTTTCGCCACAAAATGTGTCCTCGTTTTCACGTCCTCCTAATCTTGAAGCACTGCTTAACTCAAACTGAACTTCCCCGACTGATTTTCATGCCACATCTTCACAAATACAGACTTAACGTTTCACATTTGTGTCTAATCCTGGCCTAATGCTGTACTTTCCACGACAACGCAAAGCAGTGAATCCTGAACCGCCTTTTTGTTTTCGTTGAGACTGCCTCAGCACAGTAATTTCTTATTTTTAGGTTGAGAATTTCCCTTTCTACGAAACCAAATTACTCAGACGGGGATTACTGTAAATCACAAAGCCAGTTTTAGCTCCAAGCGAGACACACTGGGTTATATCTATAGATCAGAAGGACAGAGAAGTTTCTGACTAAGTCTTTAGCGGCGACGGTTTCTCTTCAGCGTTAAGATAAGATAAGACGGACTTTTATTAATCCCTCGTGGGGAAATAGTTTCTCTGCATTTGACCCATCCTAGTGTTAGGACCCTGAAGTAGGCGTTGGACGCGGGGTTACGCCGTACCCCCACTTATTTGGAGCATGATCTTTTTTTCAATAGTCTAATACATATACAATCATTGCCAGTGTGTATTTGTTGTAATAATGACAAAAACATAATACATGTCACAGTCAGTAATTTCCTTCGTGATCACGCTCGTGACCCGGCGGCGATTTTGCGGCAGCTCTTTCCCTCAAGAAGACCGCTAACGAAAAAGCTCTATAATATATAATGGCAGAATTTTTTTGTATTACTTGACTTCTTTTCTGAAAATAATATAATTCACAAGAAGAAAGAGGCTAGCAGCACCGAAGCTACAAGTGAAGCTGCTACTAGCACTACATCATCAGAAGAGCCGCCTAAAGACGTGGATAATGCTAGCACTAACGTTAGCCGCGCTAGTAACGTTCCCCTGGCTAGCTCAAGCTCACCTTTCCCAGAGGTATGGACGGAGGAGATGTGGCGGAGGAAACAAGAGGTGTGTGTGTGTGTGTGTGTGTGAAGCAGCGCTGTCTGCTTATTTGCAATGTAGGCTTAATCAGAATAATTTCAAATCCAGATTCAATGGTCTTTGCATAAGTAGGCTATATTTTTCGTTTAGTTTATTTAATAAGTTAATTTCAGGACAACTTTGTTATGAGTTTTAAATAGATGTTGAAAGTGGAGAGAGAGAGAGAGAAGCAGCGCTGTCTGCTTAGTTGCAATACTGTAGCGTATGCAATTTAGGCCTATAAATTGCTAATGTAATTTATGCGCCTGTGTGTCCATGGTTTTGAGTGTGTGTGTTGAGCGCAGCGCCGTCTGCTTTTTGCAGTACAGTAACTACAGTAGGATTAAGCATACATACCGGTTTCTGTGGACCCGTCTGTCCGTTTTGTGAGTGCACTGTGCGTGTGCGCTTGTTTAGACCTAATTAAAATGACGTCCCCCCCAGTAAACAAATCCCCACTACACCACTGGTTAGGAGCAGTGGGCTGCCATTTTGTACGGCGCCCGGGGAGCAGCGTGGGGAACGGTGCCTTGCTCAGGGACACCTCGGTAGCACGTGGTCTTGCGGGACTTGAACTGGTGACCTTCCAGTTGCCAAGCCAAGTCCCTATCGACTTCGCCACCACTAAACCAACTAAACAATCATGACTATTTTCGGTTAACAAAAAATATGAACGCATTGCAGGTTACCTCCCCCGCCCATCCGATCTCCCTCTCTACATCCATCTGCGTCTTCTCCTTTTCCCATTAACAGATGTAGACGGTAAATTCAGGTAAAGTGACGAGCGTCCACGGAGGCCTCGGATATTTACTACCTGCAAACGTTCATCTATCACAGCATGCGGGTATTACACTGCAGGTGTGTGTGTGTGTGTGTGTTTCCTTATTTTATACTACGTTTCCTGTTTCGCGTTTGATTGTGTATATATTTCTTCTTTGACCAAGTTTCATTACTTGAATCAGCTGTATATCTTTCTGTGAATGTGAATTACTTCATTGTGTGTGTGTGTGTGTGTGTGTGTCAAGCAGCTTCAGCACAGGGTAGAATTAACGAGCACGAGTCGCAGGATGTAAAGATGCTGCAATATTTCCCTGTTGACACAAACACACACAGTCCCACAGAAAGGCTGGTGGTTTATACACACACTAACTTCTCACTGTAGAAGCAGAACACACACACACACACACACACACGCCCCCCTGGGAAATCACGCTACCAGAGCCTTGTGAACGCAGGCAGACAGCTGCTGCCTCTGACAATCAGCCATAACAAAAATAAAGAAAATAGATTTTTAATTGACACGCCCGCTCAACAAGCCTCGGTGTGAACGAACGGGAAACAATTGGAAACACTGAGTAATCCTTGAAATAGGAATCACTAGAAAAGCCCATTACGACTTATATTTAAATGCCTTGCACAATGTTTACTCTCATTTATATTAGGAAAATAACAGAAGCGAAAAAGCTTCGAAAGTCTGAGAGAAAGACGTTTTTATGATTACTGAAACGTTTTTTATTGCAGGTTCTTGTTTTAACTCCTTACGGTTGTAGGATTTCCCCCCGTAATTGTTCTAATTAATCTGACATTTGATATCATTTTAAAAACGTTCACAAAACCCAATTTCCCCCGGGATGTTGATTGAATGACTTCGTAGTAAAAAGGCTGTTTGGTGACGTTCCAACTGTGGCGAGCCGTCAGGGCTCTGAGGGCCGAAGATATTCTACAACATAATATAAACTAAATACAAATATTTTTTTAAGTTATATTTTTCATCAGTTTTACAAAAATAACTTGATTTAATTGCATTTAAAATAACATTTCCAAATAAATAAATCCTTCGAATCTGCCTATTCAGTTTCTGCTTGAATGTGAAGGGTTAAATGAAAGAAGCTCGTCTCTGCGAGCTGATTGGACGTCCTGCTGTGAGTTCACAGAGGGTCGCTGTAGTGACTGAGCGAGAGAGTAACGTCAACTGACAGTAACATCGACCAATCATATCTTCCCTCTAAATGGGTGGGTTTTATTATCGCGGACTTTATGACAAGTTCTGCCCGCTGTGAATCTTTTCTTGTTTCCGTAGCAACAACAACTTCCTGTCAACAGCGTAAACTCACCTTCAAAATAAAAGCATGCCAAATTACACTTAAGACATACATATACAACGAAAGTAACAAACACAACGCAACATCCTTTTCAATTTCAAAGAACACAAATTGGGTTATCTACAGGTGTTGCTTTGTGTGTCAGTGATGCGTTTTGCACCCCGGGCCGTTGTTTTGATATTCTGCTGAAGTATACGCTGGGACGTAACTCTTGATGTACGGGGTGGGGGTCAGAGGGCCTAGGTATAAAAGTCACTGCGTTGCAACAGTCAAATATGTTGACAAACGTTGGAACTATAGCTATACAACTCTTTACTTGATTTACTGCCGAGCAGTTTGTGATTTTTAATGAATATGTGCTGACATTATTATCATTATTATAATTTAACTCCACACACAGCTGCGTCTCGGGACATTAAGGGCTGTCATGGCTTTTATTCACAAGTTCTCTTTTTTATTGGGATTATTTCGCATTTAACTGTCATTTTCCAACTGTTGTTTTCTCGTGAATACTTTCACGCAAAACACGGTTCCATTTAAAAAATGAAAAAAGTCGTCAAGCAATCAAATCGAACATCAAGAGTGTTGCTGCTCATTTGGTGAAGAAAAAGAAATAACATGGCTTTAAAACATGTCTGTAATTATAGATGAGTTACTTCACAGCGATTCTAATGAATAGCTAACCCTATTCAAACCAAATCTGAGTCAATCACAACACGTGCTCGATTAACATCAGAAAGAAAGGGATTTTGGACATTCCCTACATTCAAATCATTGCGAGGCAGCAGACAGCAGATGTGGACACACACACACACACACACACACACACACACACACACACACACACACACACACACACACACACACACACACACACACACACACACACACACACACACACACACACACACACACACACACACACACACACACACACACACACACACACACACACACACACACACACACACACACACACACACACACACTCATGGAAACCAGTGTTTATAGGCAGCAAAGCAGCGAAACACTTATCTAACGCGATGATGTCATTTGGATAAGTTAGCTTCGAGGTGTGTGTGTGTGTGTGTGTGTGTGTGTGTGATGGCCTATTCTTATCCGTGTGTGTGCATGTTAACTCAGCAGACATGTGGGTCCGTCCTTAACCAGAGACAGAGACTAATGCCTCGATATTCTACATTTTAAAACGCTCTCTTCTCGGTGGTTTTGGTGTCGGCCTGTTGTGCGGTGAAGCTTTGAAACTGTCAAAAAAAAAGGGGTTTCAGAGTCGAGGTTGGTCGAAGAGACATGAAAGGAAAGACGGAGAGAACGAGAGGACACTAAACAGATGTGACGGGTTGAAAGCAGGACTCAAACTTCAATGGGAGACAGAGAAGAAAGGAGGGGGAAAGCTGTAAAATCAATACATATTCACAATAACTATAAATCCAGTCCATGTACCCCCTTAGAGGCGGAATCAGCCGAACACACATTTCTCTCCATCTTTGGCTCGTCTGCGTCTCATTTCTAACTCTCTTTCTTATTCTCTCCATCCATCGGTTCGTCCACCGGCTCCTCTAATAAAAGCCGTATGGGTGGAAAGCAGCGAGACTCCCTACCCTCTCTGGTTCTGATGATTTCATGCGAGCCAACAGACCAAAGTGAATTTGGGTGAATTAACTCCCGTTGCCCTGATTGGATGTGAGCGGCAGTTTCTCAGAGCAGAGGACGCAACGCTGTTCGGATTAACTGCTACTACGTCCAACAGGGTTTTGTCAACAATATGATGAACCATTTCAAGTCAGAAGGTTGTAATTAATCCCCACTCTGGAAAACAACATCGGCACCTGGAGCATCTGGTAGTTTGGACGGAAACACTGCGAGTCTAAAGGCGTCACAGAAATCAAACGAGCTCCAGGGAATACCGATTACAACTGATTTAGCGAAGGACTAAATGGATTCGTTAATGTCATTTAAAGACATTCCTGTTTGGGCATGCGTTTGGGTAACTTGTTTTAATGTTGCAAAACCATGGTGATGATGTTTTATCGAGTCAATTCTGTCTTTTCCTTAATGTCATGGTTTGGTAACCGGACTTTAAAGAGCAGACACCCTCTGAGTCAGATCGTAAAGGGGTCCAGCGGACGGATTGGTGAGCCACAGCTAAACCTGGAGACCCTGTAATAATAATAATAATATATTTAATTTATATAGCGCTTCTCATCTGCCAAGACAAATCTCGAAGTGCTTCGCAACAAGGGATACTGATACGCTTTGAGATAATAAAAGACAAATAATTGTAATAATAATAAGAAATCAAAAAAATAAAATATAAAATGGAGTACAAAAATAAAAGTCGGAGATAGCGATACAAATGGCAGTACTCCAGGTGTACCGTGCTCAACGTTTATTGGAAGGCCTGCCGAAAGAAGAGGGTCTTAAGGCCGGTTTTGAAGACCTCGGTGGAAGGGGCAGATCTCAGCTGATCTGGGAGGGAGTTCCAGAGGCGCGGGGCGAACGAGCAGAAGGCTCGGTCTCCCATTGTTCGGAGACGTGTGCCCTGTCCCTCAGGCAGTTACAGTGGTTATCCAGCGTCGTGTCGCCCTACTCAGATTGGTGTGTCTTGGTGTGTCCCGCACCGTCGTGTCTTGTAGGCCGTGCCGACACCTTCCGCCGCCGATTCGACATGTGGAATTGGTAGGCCGTCGCTCAAAGAAATCACTCTGATTGGCTGTTCAGCTAGCGAATCGGAGCATGAGAAGCGAAAGGGAAGTGAGGGATCCACACAAACTATTAAGAAGGCAAATCTGAGGTTTCATTGAACTCCAGCTCTCGACTCAGGTTCGGGAAAGAGCTTCTCGCTGAAGAGGGAAAATGGAACGCACACGCTATTTGTCGTTTCTTTATATCACGCAGTCTGTTCTTCTTCTCTCGGTTATCACGCAGTCTGTCTTCCGGTCGCCTCTTTTTAATGACGAATACACACTACCGCCCCCTGCTGGTAAGGAGAGGTATTGCCACTCACGCATGCGCAGTTCGTACGTGCTTCTTGGCCGTCGGCTGAAGTCTTTGCGGTTCCAGAGCGACACATGGCCGAGACGCAGAGACGTTGGTGTCAGTTTGGTGTGTCAGGAGCTTTAGACGATGACTCGCACCCTCTGCACTCAGAGTTGAACCTTTTTCCTTCGGGCGGATGTTAGTTGTTCCAAAGAGTAGAAGGAAGCGGAATGAAAACAGTTTTATCCCAGCAGCTATTGCACAAATTAACACATCATAGGAGCGTCACACAGATGCCTATTTTTATTTAATTATTTAATTCTGAATGTCCATGTTTGTACTCGTGTTTTCCTTCTTAAATTAGATTTTGACGGAGCAGGGTGAACTTTTTATCAGTCCTGTTATTAGAGATGCGTCTGTTGTTTGTGTTTAGTGTCAGGATCTGCAAACAAATCTACCTACGGGTACAAATAAAGAACCTGAAGTGTTTTGATGCTTATTATTAGATCGTCTTTGAGGTACGCCACAGTCATTATGATACAGAACTAAATAATTATAGAGCTACATTTTGAACACAAGTTGTCCTCACGAATCCCGTTGATGTGACCAGATGTTGGACATTTTTATTCCGACTTTCTCTCAGAAACTGGCAATGAATGGATAGATGCTGCGTCAAATATTACATTTCACTGACAAAGGGAAAGGAAGGAGGGCTCTGTGGTTAACACTTCCACACCCAGGATGTTCAACATTACGAGCGATCAAATCCCCGACGCTTAGACGCTTTTTCCCTGACCTCGCCCTCATTACAATAATCCTCCCCGACTCAACTTTCCCCCTCAGTTTCACCCCGCCGCAGAATCTCCAGGGTACACACACACACACACACACACACACACACACACACACACACACACACACACACACACACACACACACACACACACACACACACACACACACACACACACACACACACACACAACACACACACACACACACACACACACACACACACACACACACACACACACACACACACACACACACACACACACACACACACACACACACACACACACCTTTGATGGTGCTGATGACCGTGTCCAGGTGCTTGCTGTCGTTTCGGTCTGGTCGACAGCTTGGGCTGATCTCCAGCGAGTAGTCGGGTCCGTACTCTGTAAAAAACTAGACATCACAGCGCTGCAATCAATATGACAACTTGTGGATTTATTTTTTATTCACAGCCACACTTTAATCCCACACATCTGCACACAGTCTCTGCAGCACGGTGCCAGGGAACACTCGACTGTCTCTTTTTTAAAGATCGCAGCTGCTTTACTGGAACATTTGGACTTTGAAGAGTTGGATTGTGAAACTGACTGGTAATGAAAATTAACACAGGCTTTCAGGGATCCCCGTTTAAAGGAAATTCAATTGATTTAAAGAAAACAGTGGAAAAGACTCCCGACACTGACTACCAATTGCCCTTTGTGGTTAAACATAAACCAGACGAGGCTTGTACTGATTGGCAACTGGATCAGATGTCCATGACTGAAGGGATGATTGAACCAACGATGGTTTTGAAGGCGATTTTGTTCTACCAGAACTAAGATGATATAAATGTTATCTGTAGAATCTGCACACTGCCTTTTCATTTTTTCTTGAGGAGCGACATGATCACCCTCTCAGCACGAGAACATTTTAAATCCATAACTACAGACGAGTTTGCCGTCCCTTGACATGGATCTAAGTAGTGTTGCACGGTGTACCGATACTTGAAAGGTACCGCGATACCCTGCCGTTAAAAAACGTTGCGATTCCTCCGTTTCATTAGTATCGGTACTTTAAGAACGACGGGGGAAAGTACTCTGGTGAGAAAGCGCCGTTTTAATAAGAGTCGTGTGTGTTCAGCGCTCTGCTTCCACTCCCTGCACTGCAGCCGTGCCTGCAGTCCCTCCCCTCTCAAGCACGCTCCAAGTCCCTCCCCTCTCAAGCACGCTCCAAGTCCCTCCCCTATCTCGTGCACGCTCCAAGTCCCTCCCCTCTCAAGCACGCTCCAAGTCCCTCCCCTCTCAAGCACGCTCCAAGTCCCTCCCATCTCAAGCACGCTCCAAGTCCCTCCCCTCTCAAGCACGCTCCAAGTCCCTCCCCTCTCAAGCACGCTCCAAGTCCCTCCCCTCTCAAGCACGCTCCAAGTCCCTCCCCTCTCAAGCACGCTCCAAGTCCCTCCCTCTCAAGCACGCTCCAAGTCCCTCCCCTCTCAAGCACGCTCCAAGTCCCTCCCCTCTCAAGCACGCTCCAAGTCCCTCCCCTCTCAAGCGTGCTCTAAGTCCCTCCCCTCTCAAGCACGCTCTAAGTCCCTCCCCTCTCAAGCACGCTCTAAATCCCTCCCCTCTCAAGCACGCTCTAAGTCCCTCCCCTCTCAAGCACGCTCTAAATCCCTCCCCTCTCAAGCACGCTCTAAGTCCCTCCCCTCTCTCGTGCACGCGCTAGCTGCCAGAGCATGTGAGAAAGCGAGAAGCATGGCTGCTTGTTGACAAAAAAGACGCCAGAAGTGAAAAACAAAAAAGTTGTTTACAGATGATGCTTAAATTGTATTTAATACAAATTCTAGTCATTTATTTAATTTATGGTTCTCATTGTTTAAAAGTGTGTGTTCTGGTTCTGGTGTGAAATTAAGCACAATAATTACATTTAAGACTGTTTCCCTTTTTTTAAGAAAAGTATCGAAAAAGAATCGGAATCGCAATTCTTGACTTGGTATCGAAACCAAAATGTTGGTATCGTGACAACACTAGATCTAAGACCCCACATTTTAGTTTTCCGCATGCATGCCAACCCAAATGTTGCTTTGCGCTCCACATGAGAAGTTATCGTAATTTATATAATGTGGATTGTGATATTAAAGATGAGATTACGACGTTAACGACGCTGTAAAATAATCGCACCAATCACAGAACTAGCCATTGCTACTAAATTGTGTCTCAGTGGGTCAAAGTGTCCTTCAGCAAGATACTTGACCCCAAATAGCTCTGGTAGGCACGCAGTCTACGGTATTGAAGTGTTTGGAAGTCGCATTGAATAAAAGGGTCATCTAATGTCTAAATATGTAAAAGATAATATTTTAAAGATGCTTATCCATGTAACTATAACTGTGTTGCTTGCAGAAAGCGTAAAGGTGTCATTACTCCAAAGCTCTGTCAATATTATCCTCAAATACAAGATTTTCTTTGAGTGGTGTTAAAGGAGAAGTGAAAGAATCACCAAAGTCATTGGGATTCATCACATTTCATGGCAATCTGTACGATATTTATTGAGGCATTTCAGTCCGGATCCAGACAGAAATCCCTCTCCCTAGAGATAGGACACAGAGTGGCTAACAGACAAACATCAGGGCGTTCAGATGGACATGTGTTCCTTATATTTCCTGAACCCACTGCTGTCTAGGAGTTGCATTAACACAAACAAACGTATGAGACAGTCTGGTTCATGTACAGAGAGAACATGTAACCAGATTAACCACAAATCAGTCAAACTCCAACTGGACAGCCTGGGCCTCGCCAACAAGAAGGAGAAAAGAGAAACAGCCTGAGATGATTTCAGCACATACCGAAGGCTCCTGGCATTTCAGGCAGAGTCGGACGGATTCCATGAAAACCGGCCAGTTTGAAAGAAAAAGAAGAAAAAACAGGTGGAAATCCAGAGCGTGGGTTCAACGAGAAGTTAAAACCAGAGCGTGTCAACTGAAAAAGCATATTTCCAGGGAATTTGTTCGGGCCGTGACTCAGTGCCATGAGAGCAAAACAAAGTCGCAGGCCAGGTTCTGACCACAAGTGCGTCAGTGTGTTCGCAGACACTGTTGTGAAAGCCTTGGACTCTGAAGAATCAGCAGAAGATACTCAACCGGCCTACAGCAATATTCCTCCATTCATAGTACAATAGCCGCTTTCACACCGAGTACTTTGCCGTACTTAGTTCCCAGCACTTAGTTCCCAGCACTTAGTTTACTGGCAGGCCGCAAACCACTTCACGGCGTATACTGCCACCCGAAGTCCCCGGCCGGAAGTCCCTGGAGTTAGGGACTGGCTTCCGAGTAAATCGCCAGAACGCCGACACCTCCTCATCTCCACCGCTCCCATGTTTTATTTTGTGTTGCCATAAGTTAGTCTCTCTGCGTTGGTGCGCGGGGCTAATGCTAATGCTAATGCTAATAATGCTAATGCCAGCAAATAAAATGGCGGCTTCACAAAACTTTTGCGAGTTTTACGGGGCGTGGTTTGCAATTCGCCCAGCCAATCAGAAATTGGAACTGTTTTCTCCCCAGGAGAGTAGCACCTCTCTAGCAGGCACTGACAAGGGGGGAAAAGTTCTCATGAAATAAGTTCTCTTTTTGCTGTGAACGCAAAATTCCAGGAACTATCGGAACTAAACGGGAAAAGTACTCAAAATCAAATCTGCTCTGCTCATGATTACGCCGAAAATTGAACATGACAGTTCATTCTTGACCTACCACATGCAATTAAATCTGCCTCGACTGCTCCAAAAAAAGCTAGAAAATGTAGCTCGAGTTGGACATCGTGCAAAGTCAGAATCAGTATTGCCTTTGTGGTTTTCTTTTGTGTTTTGAAAGTCTTAAAGGAACGGTACGCTATTTTTGCTGCGGGCGTTCAATAAATGGAAGGGTTCTCCACATTTCAAATGTTTGTGCTAAGCTACGAGCTAAAGGAGATACATTTACTGTCAATAGAATAATAAATGTACTTAAAGGTGGGGTAGGTAATTCACTCCGGAAACACTTTTTGTTATATTCCATGGAATGGTCTTAACATCCCGATAGCAAAGAATACATGAAATGCTTTGACAATAAATATGCAAATATTTCATCAGTGGAAGCCGTAGTACTGTAAAAAGCACCTGCCTGTCAGCCTTCCATCGGGGCACAAACTTATCTCGTGCCCTCATTGGTCATGTGCGCGTTCGTGTGTGTTGGAGGAGGGGCTCTGTGAGGAAGTGGCAGATTTTTTTCGGTTGTGTATTTTCAAATTCTAGCGATCTCGAGCCGGTTTCTCCAAAATGACCTACCCCACGTTTAACTAAAGGTTTTAATATTTACATAAGTCGTCTCTGACTCGAAGTCGTAGGCTGCAAATATCAAATATGAGACGGCTCCTTTAAGGTGGCGAAATGATTCTGCAAACATCCCATAGTGATTTTTTTGGGCTAATTCCACAGACATTATAAATACGAGACTATCTGGTGTGAATTTCAATTAGAGAAACACACACACACACAGACAGACACACACACAGGTATGAGCCAACAGGCAGTAGGAGTATTATACTTTGGTCTACTTGGAAGACAAAGACTACTCTGTCTTTGTTTAATATCCGTGTGTGTGTGTGTGTGTGTGTGTGTGTGAGCGAGAGAGAGAGAATGCATGCAGTCTGGAGTAGATGAAGGTGTGTGTATTTGTCTGAAAGCCCACAGACATATGCATGTGTGAGTACAGGCATACCAGCAAATATCCATGGTGTCTCTAAGTGTGTGTGTGTGTGTGTGTGTGTGTGTGTCTCTGTTTCCAATTAGCTCCGATGAGTTTCTGTGTCTTACCTCCGGCCTCAACAGAGCACAACATGAGAGAAGTTACTTAACACACATATGCACACCCACAATGTATTCACATGAACCCAGTGCTCTGTCTCCCGTTGTCCAGCAACACACACACACACACGATTATAAAACACACACACACAATTACACACACACACACACACACGCGCACACACAGCCTGATCCCTCTTGCTTGTTTGGCTTGGATGACCAGGGGGAGAAATCGAGAGGAAGCGAGGAAGACAGAGGTGCAGACACTCCTAAAAGAAACATTTTCCGATATTTTCATATAATATTCCTTACACTTTTTAGACATACAGGGGCCAATACTATGAGAGAAAAAGAAGAAGACCGACAAAAATAAATGATACAGGAGACTTAAGTGCAGTATTCAGTGACGCAGTATTTCTACAGGACTGGGACGAGGTCACGAGACAGAACATACCAGCTGACTGGCTCCAGCGTCCCAAGCAGAGACTCGGAGAGATAAATAGTGGAAGGTCTCTGTTTATTTACTTATCTGCCTCAACATGGACCCTCGGCCCATGGCTCACAACTCATATAAGCGTGTTTGTATAGGACACACTGGCCTTGATGCAGATAACGCAAATCTAAACGTCTTTCGCTGAGAATTTAGAAGGAAAAACCGGAATAGTGGCTTAAAAAAAATGGAGTATTTCTTTGCCTGGATGTTTATCTTAAAGCGAGATCACACTGTCTTCGTATGCCTGAGCCCATCTGTTGACAGCCGTGTGTGTGTGTGTGTGTGTGTGTGTGTGTATTCACAGGGATCAGCAGGAACTCCAGTCATGAAGGCTGCGGTGCGGCACAGCGGAGGGGAAAACGTCTCAGAACAACAACTCTGTCTGCTATCAAGATATCTAATAAATGTGTTCAACGAGGAAAAGCAAAAAACAAAATCAGCGGCTCGAAGCCCAAATCTGAGTCACAGCGCGCACGTACACCTCGCTCCCTCTGCATCTGGACTTTCAGACATCCATCATTCAGCTTTCCTTTTAAGGGAAGAAATACTGTTGGTACGCTGCCGAACAATCAGGAGAGGGAAGACCATATTGAAAGTGAACGTTGAAGCGTGTAATGCAAATATGAACCTGGAAACGAGCACGAGATCTGGCAGCCTTTCTTTAGGCCGTGCTTTTATATTTCCCATGAGTATTATTGCGTGTGTCGAACGTACGTACACTCATCGTAATGGTTGTGTTTAATAAATAAGATCGTGAGAATGGATATCTTGCTGATATATACTCCAAAAAGTACTGCTTAGCCAATGTCAGGCCATTTTAACAACTGCAAAGGTCGTATATTACAAACACGGAGCCACTGGGTTTATGAAAATATCTGATCTAATAGGAAAATAAAAGTGGAGATAAGAAAGTGAATGATGGCCCGTCCATGAACTTGAAACACAAACAAACATTAAAAAGACAACTGCAACTCCCCGAAGAGAAACGAGACAGGAAAGCAACGCGCTCGGCTCATTGTTGGAACATCCCAACATCCATCAACACTTTCCCCACCGCGAGTCAGATCGACAGCAGCGAGGCTTTTGATTAACAGCCATTGATAAGAGACGAATGGAAGGGAGCCTTTTCTGAGGCGCACACACACACACACACACACACACACACACACACACACACACACACACACACACACACACACACACACACACACACACACACACACACACACACACACCTCGTTGTTTCCGGTGATTGAGCCACAAGCCGTGACGGCAGCGAGGGGCTGGACAGGAAGTGGCCGCAGACAGGAAAAGAGGAAGTAGGAAGTAAAGAGGCGGGACGTTTCCCCCGCTGCCAATCCGGGAGCAGAGACGCACTCCCTTCCTGTGTGGCGGTGAGTCGGACACACATTTGTATTTACGTCTGTGGGGAATTAAAGTCGGCCACTGGAAACAACACACACACAGACGCACGTTGGCTGCTGTTTACAAGCGTGTGTGTGTCCGACCAGTTCCCAGAGGTTCTTTGATAGCTATTGTTACCGTTTGTACGGCAGCCGCGTGGTTCTCGATTCAATTTCTGACACAAGACACAAAGTACGGCTGCGTCCACTTTTGGGGGGAAATAAAGCCGTCATTTGAACGGCGGTCAATACAAAATCTGACGTTGTTGCCAATCCGATCAGAAATGTAAGAAAACCGTGGATTTGTGGGTCTTCAAAGAGTCCGATTCCGACGGCCAGACAGGCAAACAATTACATTAAATCGATGGAAATCGACGATCGGGCTCGATATACGGTTGAATATAGCAGTCGGCGATCGATGTCCACAGATGAGAGTATCTACGTCACTTTGCGGCCCCGCCCACTTTTGGGGGAAACCAACGCCTGAAGCCACAGAGCTCTTCTTCCACCGTCCTCTCTTCTTAGAGGAAGTCCAGAAACAATTATTTTCCGCCTCGCTCATGAGAGTAACAGCCGGCGAAATTACGGCCTCGCCTACTGAATTTTATTTAACCATACATCGAGCCCGAGCGTCGATTTCCAATGATTTAATGTAGTTGTCTGCCTGTCTGGCCGTCGGGATCGGGCGCTTTGAAGATCCACGGTTTTCTTTCTATTTCTGATCGGATTGGCAAAAACGTCAGATTTTGTATCGACAGCTTTGTTTCCCCCCAAAAGTGGGCGGGGCCGTAGCTTTCGCCCGGAAGTGACGTCGGTGTTCCTCTCTATCGTCTAAAGATAATGGTGCCCTTCCATGCCATAATCAAGCAGCGCAATGAAAGATACTTGCGGACGGGTCCAACAGAGAAAGCGTTGGGAGAGGGTTCGAGATTTTGTTGCATTTTAATGTATTGATTGCTGTTGGAATATAAAGTGAATATCTGTAAGTGCAGTGGTGAAAAGCGTAATTAAATATTGAAAAGCTATCTCCGTACTTTAGTTTTTAAGTTTCTGATTTAGGAAATGAAGTCTTTTGGAGAGTTGAGATAACCTTTAGTCTCCTGTCGGGGGTTACAGGGGTTTTATTAAATCTGATTTCAGTGTCAAAGACAGCTTTTGGGTTCTTAATTGGATGTAGTTCGGGTACATTTCACTTAGGGTTAGGGTTAGGATCTAAGTTTTGCCCCAAAATACAAAAGCACGGATAAGATTTTGTACTTTTCGACCCCAAATTGAAGTGGTTATTGGGACCCTAACACCACTCTGGATGAGTCTCTGCATATGAAGCAAATCCAGGTGCCAGTTTCCGTTTTAAAGATATTTTTTGCCCACGCAATATGTGCTCAATGTGTGCATGCAGCGGAGACAGGAAAGAGAGGAGCCACAGCACTGCATGTGACGGAGGATATGAGCTGGATTCACACCAGCAGCATTGTGAGGACATGTTCTCTCTGTGCACCGCAGGAAGTTTGGATGTGTGGTTTGTTTTTATCAGAGCAGCGCGGCTGGGTGGAACTCAGCTGCTGGGAAACAACGGGAAACAGAACGAGAGAAGAGGGTGGAGAAAGTCAGATGGGACATCTCTGACTGTTTACCAAACACTTTGGAAAGCTATAGCTATTTAAGTTTCACTTCACGCTTAGCCTAACAAGCTCTACAAATGACCACAAATGCTCTGAATAATAGGTGCACCTCCCAAACTGAGCCCCCTGAAAGCCTCAACAGCAACATTTGAGGGGGGTCTCAAACTATAATGACTATGTCCAGTATTCAGAATTCAAAACATTTATTCACAAGTATCTTCTATTTTGGCATTCACGCATTTCCTCGAATCGAAAACAGACGGCTCTTTAACGGTCGCGTATTCGTTCGGTCATATGAAGACGCCAGGCGGCGCCCCGGTTGAGAAACGCTGCCATCGACTACAGATCGTCTTTGCTTGCATCCATGAAATATTGTATCGGCCTCCTGCATATTGAGAAATCTGTCTTCGACCAGTATATTGCGCAATAAACGGGAGATGGGGACGCCGTATTTCGCACACTGGGTAAAACCCATCTATGGATGTCAGTTTTTCACTCGCGACAATGTCAATTAAAAAGGTTGTAAACCGACGTCACCACAAGAGGATCCAATAACGGCTTTTAACCATGAAAATACAAACTCAGAAAAGCAAGAAACCTGCATGTGCATTAGCTTCAAATAAGTCAAACCGTTGTAGGTAATAATATTCTATTTAATGTTAGATTTTAACGGCCAAGGTGCCGTGGAACCCGGTGGGGTTTCAGTCTACGGCATGTGACTTTCTGCAGTCCTGATATCACCAGGGAGCTAGTTCCTTATTTCGTGGCATGACACTCTTCTTGTCCATCATAGTACCTTTCTTCTAAGCCATCTATATCCTCACATTTCTTTTAGCATTTGAACTAATGCAAGAACACAAACTTCAACCCGATCAAAGGCACAGCACGTCGAACGCTACAGATGTTCTTGGAGAAGCCGTAACACAACAAGTAGGACGGACACTTTCCTTAAGGGAAACAAAACGTATGCCCGTCCAATCAGAGACTTTGACCGGCCTTTTGACCCCTGGCCATTCTTAGGAAGCCCCGTATTGTTGGTCCACTCACAGATTGGCTCCAGATCACAATGGGGGGGTCAATCAGGATCAGCTGACCGCTAACAGACAATACAAGCCGACCGGCAGGGTTAATGACTTTCGACCCGGCGGCTCGAGTCCTGGTCTGAACCACAAAAGGAACGTTTACAGGTGTTTGCATAAGATATTGGAGTATAATAAGTGTTCATTGTGCGGGTTATCGGCAGCGTAATATTTCGTCTGGTAATCAGGGAATATTACAGCACTATTGTTGATGTGACTGATGTTTGTGTTTTTTAGACTACTATATTTAACCTTTCAGACATGCCAGAGACGGAGCACATGCCCTCTTGGGTACTGAGGAAAAAAGATAAAGTTGATTTGATTAAAACAAACACTAAAAGGGAAATATTTGAAACTAAATCAAACCAACAGAAATATGTTTGGCTCGATATCTGGGAGATTCGAGCAGATAAATCAAACTAAAACGGCTGGTTTTCCACAACGACATGAAGCATTATTTATTTTATATTCAGATATGTCGGATAAGGACATTTATTTTAGTTTCCCATCAGTCCCTTTACTCGGTGAAGCTTCCTAAGTGGTAGTTTCCCCATTTGTTTCGGTGTTAAAAAAATAAAATGCTATATAATGGGCCAGTACATTATCTGACTAATGAATGTGGTTTTTGTCTACAGTCGAGCAGACGGACACACACACACACACACACACACACACACACACACAAAGGGTACAAAGGTAGTTTTTGTTCCCCGTGTCGCTGGAACTTTAGCTTTGCTTGGTCATCATGGATAAATGCCCCTCTTATCGAGCACAGGCGGGGCCACACACACACACACACACACACACACACACACACACACACACACACACACACACACACACACACACACACACACACACACACACACACACACACACACACACACACACACACACACACACACACACACACACACACACACACACACACACACACACACACACAGCAGAAAATGACCTTCAAAATAGATCTATTTTAGCTTATAAATTGGTAAAAGAAGCCAAAAAGGATTTTAATAAGCAAGTTTGGGAAAGTGATTGTGTGTGTATGAGTGAGTCGTGTGTGTGTGTGTGCCCTCGTCTTCATCGTCTGCGGCAGCTGCCCGCACTGATAGTTGCTTTGTTTTCAGTGAGTGCTTCTTAATGAGGTCAAAGGCTATGTAGGGCCATTGGACGCTGACGAGGAGAAACAAGAGGCACCTTCATCGCGCTCGGAACACACACTCTCGCGTAAGACACACACATGTACACACACACACTCGCAGCTATTCATTACATTTGACCAAGACAAGGTCCAAAAATCAGTCGCTGCAGAAAGAGACTCTTTGTGTGTGTGTGAGAGCATCGGCGCAGGAAGACAGACGGCTGCACTGATTTCTATTTGCAGAGAGGATGGCTCTATTTGATTAGGCAGTTAGCGTAATGAGAAAATCAGCGCTCACACACGTCCCCTCTCTTGCACACATAAATCATCGGGATGTTCTGCGTCCTTGAGAAGCTAACCCGAGAGTTTCCACTCACGTCTCAGTCGGTTCATTTGTTTACGTTCACTATGTGACCGTATTATGGGCAATAACAACATTATGCTCAATTTAAAGTGTTTATGGTTTGCTGCGACGTGATTGGTCCAATCAGCGGCGGTCTACATGTTGTTAATGGCACTCGTGGAAAGTAACTAAGTGTATTTACTTAAGTACTTTACTTAAGTACTAGTGTTTGACATACTTAAATTGAGTAAATATTCTACTTTCATCCACTAAATGTATTAAAAACTCTTAGTTACTAGCTACCTTTTACATTTGAAAACACATGACATTTGTCCTATATGATGAAGTACTGAATTAATAATATACCCAGTATATTATTTTCCAAAATTGGCGCAACATTGACAAGTCCATCATTAAACAGAATAGTTAAGGGAGATTCAGATGTTGAGAGGATTTCACACCTGGGATAGAAGAGGGTCGAGAAGAGGGGGGGGGGATGCAGGGGGCTCCATGAGCGCGCAGACACAGACGGAGACAGATAGGGGCGGGCTGGACAGACGTGGCCCCCTGTGGGCCAAGAGTAGCACGTATGTCTTATTGTTGTTTTTATTTGAAGTGGAGCCATGACACATGAGAGTCGCCTCAGGAATGCAAGCTGTGTTTCTGTGAGCAGGTCCGATGGAGACCCATAACACGAGTCCAGATGACCCGACAGCCCGTGCCGACTGGAGTCAATCAGGTACTTTCCTCAGGGGTGTCAAACTCAAGGCCCGGGGGCCTAATCCGGCCCGCGACTTCATTTTATGTGGCCCGCAAGAGCTTGCAAAGAATATAATACGTTTATTATACGGTTACATGCTTACAGTATATCTATATATGTTCATTTTAATTAATTTCTTATTTTATAGTTATTTCTTATTGATCCTTAATTGTATTCATCTGTGTGAATCTGTGCTGTCCTGTTTTTCAATCTTACCCTGTTGCTGAATTTCCCCACGGGGATTAATAAAGCTCCATCTTATTTTACAGAAGCAGGTTGCCCATAAACTGCATGTCCCATAATGCATCTCATTTTGTGACATGCGCACTGAAGAGACTTGCAATTATTTGCCCTAGACTTCTGCTTTCAGACATAATTACAAAGTTATTACCCTATCGAATACAAATCCAATGCAGAGGCAATAACATAATACATTATTTCATATATATTATGTATTTATATATGTATATTTATATAGTTACAACCGGACCTTTGAGTGCAACCATAATGCTAATGTGGCCCACGATGAAATTGAGTTTGACACCCCTGCTCTACATCGACTACAAAGTCTCTGAAGATCTGGAAAGATTCACCAAAAACCAAGCTAGTTTTTTAGTGACCAAATAACCCGCAATGTTCAGATCAATTACTTATTCATGTTTTAAATAAAGGTGAATGTATTATTGTATTAATATCACTCTATAACCACAATACGTTAATCTGTTAATTTTGGCTGTCTTTTCAAACTGAAATGGTCCCGACGTCCTCTACAGTGGACATACTGTAACATTTAGAAATTAAATTAAAAAAGTCTAAATTGCAAGATGTGTTTTAAACCCTAAACAGGTAGGAAATCACACAAAAAAGGAAATTGGAGACACTTTTTTCCCTCGGGTCCCAGGAGGATAGGCAGTAATTAAAATGAACTCCACCTACAACCAGAATCCAGTGGTTTGATTGATATGATTCTGAAATGGGAGTACTTTTGATACTTGAAGCATATCTCAAAGCTACTACTTTTGTACTTTTAGTAGTATTTTCCGAATAATGTATCTCAACTTTCATTCAAGTAAAGGCTCCGAGCACTGCTTATGAACAACATTGTGAACTGAAGTGTAGATTTCCCCTTTAACGACGGCACAATAAAAGTCCCCCTTGATGCCAGAGGCCGTTTGATGAGGCGGACGGAGAGGAACTGTCAACACTCGCACCCTTCTCTCTCTCTCTGCCTCACACACACTGCGTCTGAGTCACCTGCGGACAAACCCCTTTATTGAGAAGCAGGCGGCCATCTTTGATTAGCTGGAGTGACTCAGCAGACAGCGAACACAAGAGGGTGTGTGTGTGGGGTTTTTTATGCGTGTGTGTGTGTGTTGGCTTCTGCGCGACAGTACGATGAATGAGCGTGATTGTGCTCATGTGGGAATATGTGTGACTGTGTGTGTGTGTGTGTTGTCGTACCTCGTGGTCCGGTATCTCGGAGGAGAGAGTCTTTCCCAGCACGGCGGCCGTCAGGTAGGTCCAACACCGGGCCGTGTTAGCCAGGTTATAACCTCCTGGAGAGGCACAGAAGGCATCCTGAAACACTTATTCAAATACATCTAGTCTTATGATAATCAAGTAGATAATAGGGTTGGTGCTGTCCATTGATTTGGATTGATGCATCGATTCAACAACCCATGATGCCAACAACAAAACATCCTCATCTTCAAGACATGTCCTTATTTTGAAATTCCTAAATAGTATATGTTTTTTCAAAAGATTTTTAGGAGTTTATATCAACGTGACTGATGGTGTTTAATGGGCATATGACATCGTCTAATATCAATAACAAGTCCCTGATTTCAAGTGGTTCTAAACGTTACCGTGGGAGACAGAATATCTCATCCATTTAAT
The DNA here is from genome assembly GCA_036324585.1 of Champsocephalus esox. Classification (NCBI taxonomy): domain Eukaryota; kingdom Metazoa; phylum Chordata; class Actinopteri; order Perciformes; family Channichthyidae; genus Champsocephalus; species Champsocephalus esox. The sequence continues at coordinate 4,989,300 of CM070489.1, forward strand.
ATTGTATTTTGTAAAAACTAGTGATTTACAGCCAAAAGCACACACACACACACACACACACACACACACACACACACACACACACACCACACACACACACACACACACACACACACACACACACACACACACACACACACACACACACACACACACACACACACACACACACCACACACACACACACACACACACACACACACACACACACACACACACACACACCACACACACACACACACACACACACACACACACACACACACACACACACACACAGAAGGATGAAGAGAGGATGGCTTTGGAGTGAAATCAAGAGAATGACAAGAAGGAGAGGAGGATATAATGGAGGGAAAGTATGTAGGACACAGCGCGAGGAAGAGAGGTGGGATTGTAGTTGAGGAAAATGGCTTCATTGTGTCAGAGAAGTAGTAGCTATCATCTGGCCGAGGGCTGAAGGGCCTGGAACAGAGCATGGTGTGTGTGTGTGTGTGTGTGTGTGTGTGTGTCTCCAACACTGTAAGTTTCCCCTTTGTGGGTCCAATAAAGGTATTTCGGATTCCAATTCGGACAAAAAGCCACAGCAGCAGTGAGGATAGTAAACGCGTTGTACCTCCTCCCAGCAGCAGCGTGGGGAGCTGCCACTGCAGGACGTGCTGCAGACACTTGCCCACCCCCACTGGGGTCATGTTGAAGGAACACATGGGGTCCCCCGCCATGGTGTCGGCCCCCAGCTGCATGACCATGGCCTCCGGGTTGAACTGCGCCCGCGCTTCCTGCATCACGCTGGGGAACGACAGAGAGGGAAACATGTCGGGAACAGTGACTTGTCCTCGTGTGTGTGTGTGTGTGTGTGTGTGTTACTACACACCCCCCCGTGCGGGCCGAATATTCGCTGCTGATTGCTACCGAATATCCCGAGCCCGAAAAATGGTATTCGGGACAGCCAGAAGTAACCACGAGCTGAAACAATCCCAGAATCCTTCACTTTCCTAAAACACATTCTTTCCCCGCAAATTGAGAAGTTACATTTTTCAAGATCCCACGATTCCTCAGTTAGATTAAGGAAGAAATCCCCCCGCTGAAGTGTCCTTGATACAACGCTGATGGTGCTTTTGCTACAAGGCACTGCTCTACGTTGGCCGTGACCTTTGACCTCTGGGTGGCAAACGTGGGATTACTCTGAAGGGATCCTTGAGGAGACGTGCTTTTATACTTGTTTCTGATCTGCACGGGGGAATTCCTAATACTTTACTCTGTGTGTGTGTGTGTGTGTGTGTGTGTGTGTGTGTGTGTGTGTGTGTGTGTGTGTGTGTGTGTGTGGATTTCAGCTCGGCTTTTAACGCACTGCAGCCTCACACATTGCTTCAATAACTGATAAAGATCAGTATAAATCCTTTTATCTTGAAATGGTATTTCTCGTTTTTAACCAACCGCACTCAGCATGTCAGGGTCAACAATGCCCTCTCAGAGCCCCGGACCATCAGTGCAGGAGCCCCCCAGGGTCGTGTGAGCTCCCCGGTCCTCTTCACACTGTACACAAACGACTGTACGAGAGCCCACCCGGAGAATTATGTCATCAAATTCTCAGATGACACAGCCACCCTTGGCTTAATGCACAAGGGCAGCAGTTCATCGGCTTGTCGCTCTGAAGTAGAGAGGTTTGTGCAGTGGTGTGATTCTAGCCATCGAGTGCTGAATGTGAAGAAGACTGAGGAGACGGTGTGGGACCCAAAGGCAGTGGGTGACCTTAGGCCGGTGGTTATCCACAATGAACCCATGACTCAGGTCAGCTCCTATAAGTACCTTGGTGTCCATCTGGATAATACACTCAGCTGGAAGGCGCATGTTCAAGGTCTGTGCTCGAGACTTCAACAGCGGTCTGTACTTTCGGAGTCGACCAGAGGTTCATGTTACTGTTCTATCATGCAGTGTTGGAGAGCATCATGAGGTATGGTATCACTGCCTGGTACGGTAACTTGACAGTGCAGTCAAAGTCACAGATCGCTCGCCTGGTACAGACTGCTATGAAAATGAAGGGGGTTAAAAAACACCCATCTCTCCAAAACATATACGAGCAGTCCATTATCAGACAGGCAAACTGAATGGTGTCTGATCCCACCCACGCACTCCACCAGGATTCCAGCTCCTGCCTTCTGGTAGAAGATGCAGGGTTCCCAAGAGCAGGCTGAACCGCTATGAACACTCATTCCTACCAATGTCCATGAAGCTACTTAACATTCACATGGAATGAAATGTACTTTTTAAATGTTGGCCATGAGGGTTGTGCAATAGGTCGCCTTTGTCAGTATGTGCGTCTGTGTATCGTGTTTGTTCAAACGGTGCATGACTGATGATATGTGTATGTCTCTTAATGTCCACTATGTGTGTATATGTACATGTATGCGGAACTGCAGGGCGGAGACCAGAACACATTTCCTTACGGGGACAATAAAGTATTGTTTGTTTGTTTGTTTGTTTGTGTGTGTGTGTGTGTATGTGTGTGTGTGTGTGTGTACCTGGTAAAAATCTGGTAGTATCTGTCGTCCTTGATGCCGTCCTCCAGCGGGACGTTCACGGCGTACCATCGTCCTTTACCCAGCCCCGTGTCACACAGATCCCCCGTACCTACACACACACACACACACACTTATCTTACACTGTCTCACAATGCAGGTTATCTTATTAAAATGTATTGTGAGTGTCTGTGGGGAAGGACCTGGGAAGAAGCCGGGGGGAGAACTTGTGAAACGAGATGGTCATGACTTTGGATGTGAAGCTGAAGGCGTCTTCCACACCTGAGAGAGAGGAGAGGGAATAATTAATGACAGAAAATGTGTAATATCTGGGTACTTTATCAGAGTTAGAATTAGGGATGCCAGAAACTGACCATGATCAAATTCGAAACAGCCCTGGCGAATATTAATCAATTATTCGCCGCCCACTCTGCGCAGCCTGCGCTGCTGGCTTCCTCCAAGTTTACAGTAAAAACAAAACTGGTGGTGAGACCAATGGCCATTTACAATTATTAATACTATTACTATTATTAGCATTAGTCTATATTTTGGTTGAAACTAAGCCAGGAAAAAAATATATATATTACATTACATTGCATTTAGCTGACGCTTTTATCCAAAGCGACTTACAATAAGTGCGTTCGACCAACAAAATACAAACTTGAAGAAAACAGAATCATAAAGTACATCAGGCTTCATAGAGCAAGAAACATTTCAAGTGCTGCTCAACTGGCTTTAGATAAGCCAGTCCTTTGTTAGTATATAAGTTCTTTGTTAGTAGTTCTATCGCTCGAAGTGAAGTCGAAAGAGATGAGTCTTCAGTCTGGAAGGTGTGTAAGCTATCTGCTGTCCTGATGTCAATGGGAGCTCATTCCACCATCTTGGAGCCCAGGATAGCAAACCCACGTGTTTCTGCTGATGGGAACTTGGGTCCCCCTCGCAGCGAGGGTGCAGCGAGCCGTTTGGCTGATGCAGAGCGGAGTGCACGTGCTGGGGTGTACGGTTTAACCATGTCCTGGATGTAGGAGGGGCCAGATCCATTCGCAGCATGGTACGCAAGTACCAGTGTCGGAGGAGCGGAGTGGTGTGGGAACATGTAGGAAGGTTGAAGACCAGACGAGCCGCTGTATTCTGGATGAGCTGCAGAGGTCGGGTGGCACATGCAGGTAGACCAGCCAGGAGGGAGTTGCAGTAGTCTAGGCGTGAGGTGACGAGAGCCTGGACTAGAACCTGCGTCGCTTTCTGGGTCAGCTGGGGACGCATCCTCCTGATGTTGTAAAGCGTGTATCTGCAGCTGCGGGTTGAAGCAGCGATGTTTGCAGTGAAGGACAGTTTGTTATCGAGGGTCACACCCAGATTCCTTGCAGTCTGAGTCGGGGAAACAACAGAGGTGCCAATGTTGATTGTCAGGTCAAGAGTGGGACAATGATGTCAGTCTTGTCAAGGTTGAGCTTGAGGTGATGATCAGACATCCACTGAGAGATGTCAGCTAGACAAGCAGAGATGTGTGCGACGACCTGGGTCTCTGAGCGGGGAAAGGACAGAATTAATTGGGTGTCGTCAGCGTAGCAGTGGTATGAAAAACCATGCGGGCTAATGACTGATCCGAGCGAGTTTGTGTACAAGGAGAAGAGGAGGGGACCAAGAACAGAGCCCTGAGGGACCCCTGTAGTTAATTGACAAGGGTTGGACTCGGACCCTCTCCAAGTAACCCTGTAGGTGCGGTCTTTGAGGTATGAGGTGAGGAGGGAAAGTGCAGAGCCTGAAACTCCAAGTTCTTGGATAAATCGAATTTTAAAAATAATTTTCGATTATAGAGAATGTAACGAATATGAGAAATCGAATGATCGCTGACATCCCTAGTTAGAATTAGAATACTCCATTTAAACCTAAGTTGTTAAAACGTGCACATTGTATAACATGCACAACACAAACAGTTGGGTATTAGCTTTAATACGATATGAATGCTACATTGCTCCGATCAAAAGGTTTGGCTGCTGATGGTGAAGTTATAATAATATGATTCAACCTGTTCACCTTCACCTGGTATCGCTGTAGGTTTCTCAGAAAGGGGAACTTGTGTCACTGAATTTCCGCCTGATAATGAATATGATACATAAACCGATTTAAGTTCTGCTTTGTTGTTAGAGTGCGTACCGTCTCCATGATGCAGATCCACGTCCACATACAGAACCCTCTCGTATTTCTCCCTCAGTTTGAGGATTCCCAGCACAGCGTCGTTCACGTAACAGAAACCTGACGCCTCATCCCTGGAGAGACAGAGGGGGAAATAAATAAACCTGTGAGCTTTGAGAGTCTTTCCTGCAGCGCCCCCCTCAGGCTGTAACATGACATCATCAGAACGTTAACATGACATCATCAGAACGTGACACCATGACGTCATCAGAACGTTAATATGACATCATCAGAACGTGACACCATGACATCATCAGAACGTTACACCATGACATCATCAGAACGTGACACCATGACATCATCAGAACGTGACACCATGACATCATCAGAACGTTAACATGACATCATCAGAACGTGACACCATGACATCAGAACGTGACACCATGACATCAGAACGTGACACATGACATCATCAGAACGTGACCATGACATCATCAGAACGTGACACCATGACATCATCAGAACGTGACACCATGACATCATCAGAACGTTACCATGACATCATCAGAACGTTACCATGACATCATCAGAACGTGAACCATGACATCATCAGAACGTGACACCATGACATTACAGAACGTGACACCATGACATCATCAGAACGTGAACATGACATCATCAGAACGTTACCATGACATCATCAGAACGTGACACCATGACATCATCAGAACGTTACCATGACATCATCAGAACGTGACACCATGACATCATCAGAACGTGACACCATGACATCATCAGAACGTGACCATGACATCATCAGAACGTGACACCATGACATCATCAGAACGTTACCATGACATCATCAGAACGTGAGACCATGACATCATCAGAACGTGACACCATGACATCATCAGAACGTGAGACCATGACATCATCAGAACGTTACCATGACATCATCAGAACGTGAGACCATGACATCATCAGAACGTGACACCATGACATCATCAGAACGTGACACCATGACATCATCAGAACGTTACTATGACATCATCAGAACGTGACACCATGACATCATCAGAACGTGACACCATGACATCATCAGAACGTTACCATGACATCATCACAACGTTACCATGACATCATCAGGCCGTGACACCATGACATCATCAGGCCGTAACGGGAACTGATGAGGACTCTTGTATGTAGTTAGTAATGTCCATATATTTCCTGTCTGAAGACTTACTTCTTGGCGTGGTGCCAGCCTCCTGCCCAGTTTACAGACACTTCACACTTTTGGTCCATCAGACACTGAGCTGCTGTCAGAGTAGCGCCCCCTACTGCTGCCGCGTAGTCATAAATCCCCTCCACCACGGGACAGTCGTAACCTGGACAGAGAGAAACGCATGAAAAAAAGTTAAATGGTAAATGGACTGTACTTATATAGCGCTTTCTCCAGTCTCTACGACCGCTCAAAGCGCTTTCCATGCTACATGTCGTTCACCCGTTCACACAGAGCAGTGCACCTCACTCTAGGACCTAACATTCACACACCGCTGGCCATCGGGAGCAACTCAGGGTTAAGTATCTTGCCCAAGGATACATCGACATGTTGACTTAAAAGATAATTGCTGGAGTAATTTGGCTAGCAAGATCATTTTTATCCTTTAAAAAAGACAGTTTTTTTAATGTCAATCACTTCTTCTGTTTCCCTCATGTTTCCTTGTATTTATTTGTGTCTTTTATTGCTTTTTCTTTTGAGTTTTATTATATGTAAAGTCATTTTTAGCAGTGTTTTGCAACAGAAATCAGGTTTTTATGCAATTCAGTTAGTATTAATGAGAGCAGTTAAATCAGGGGTGGGGAACCTCTGGCCTCCGGGCCGCATACGGACCGCGAGACCATTGGGTAAGGCCCTCGAGGTAATTAATTAACAAACGCAAAAAATAAAACAATTAAAGAAATCTAGGCCGCAACATAATTAAACAAGCGAGTGCCTGTTCTCCTTGAACACAACACGAGCCTAACGGGTCGTCACGTGGTGTTTGTCTCGTCTGACAGGGGTGCAGTTCTGACGGAGAGCACCAGAACGCCGCTCCAACCTCCAACACTTCAGAAATGGCAGTCCCCATCAGGAGCCGTACGCAGTTGTTGCGTGGCTGTGTCTTCAGTTGAAAGCCCGGTGGCGATCTGTTCATCTGTCACACTGATCACACAGTCAATACCTTTGTTGTTATTAGCATCTGGTTAGCTAGCTGTGCTAACGAGTATAAGAAGCTTTGTCAACAACCAGTGAGGTAAAGGCACATCTTTATATGATCATTATAGTTATCAAAAAACAAGAGAATAAAGTAAACAGGTATAAAATAATATATAACAGTACAAACGGTTGTTATTAATAAACAAGAATACAGTTTGAAAGGAGAGTGATTTGTAAAAAGAAAAATAAATCTGCTTCCAGTTCTGTTTCAAATGGGTGCTGAGAGATGTTTCCATAGGTCTCTTCATGTTGCTCTCAAAGTGCACCAGATTGATGCTTTCAACTTCAACATTTAGAGGAGGGGAGGTCCCCCCCCCCACACTTAATTAATGTCCACATGGATAGGAAACTAAATGCATTTGCACACATCTTGGGTCCATATCTTTCTGTTTTGGTGGTCATGACACAACCGAGCGCGAGTCATGGTGAGATATCTGGATTCAGAGGTTGCTTTTTCTTTGCACAGAATGAAAGAAAGGCCAAATGAATGGGCTGTGATTTTAGTTTTTTTAAGCAGAGGTCAATCATTTGTACGGCCCTCGGAGGATGTTGAAAAAATTGAAATGGAATTTTCAGTTCATTTATCTATTTGAAGGGCTGGGAATTAAAATATTAAGGAAATACAGTTAGATGGAGAAATGGGAAACAGAGGCGAATGAGAAATTAGACAAAACAGACATGGGTGAGATAATAGGAAAGGAGACAGACAGAAATGAGGGAGGTAAGTCAACATTATGGATGGAAACAAAAGACTGTGATGTACAATAAATGACAGAGAGACATTTCACAATCAAGGCGGAAGGATGAACCTGGGAGAGGTGTGCAGAAACAAAAGGAGGAAGCGACAGAGGGATCAGTCGAGGACATCAAGAGGAGCCATGAGGGATGGGGGCGAATAGGAGAGAGAGAGACAGCTAGGGAACGAGTCAAGGAAAGGAACACAAGGAGGGTGAACTTGAGGATTGGTCTGAGTTAGAAAAGTAAACTTGAGAGAAGCATGGGCTGCTCCAAGAACAACAAACCATGGTGGGATTTCAAAAAAAATTCCAACCCGATTAAAGGTTAGTTGAGGTGAGGGTGTGTTTAATCTTGCAATCTCAAGTAAAGTACAAAAACAATGTGAAAGGACAGTTGGTTGCTATGAAGATTACACTTTAGTTTAGGGCACTGAGAAGAAAAGTTACCCTTTAGAAAGCTTTTATTATTATTTTTGAAGCTTGTGTTATAGCGCCCTCTGTGGCCGACAAAGCAGAACTGCATAGCACTTCTCAAAAAGTCATATAGCAGTACTTGTTTCCACTTGAAACCCTTTATTGTTCACATAATGCTTCCATAAATCTGTCTGCAGTGAATGAACAGATTCTGATAACAAATGGGATTGTGAAAGGCTCTTCGTGGCTCTTCTCACCCAGGCCGTAGTCTCCGGACTGCGGGTCGTCGTTGTCTCCGTCCTGGCTGATCTTGTGAAGATGCTCCAGGTAAGAGTCTGTGTGGAACTTGGCCATGTCCTCGATGGTCGCGACCTGAGGTTTAACGACGCTGCGGGGAAGGAAAAGAAAATAATATGAGTGGTGCATGCTTTAGTGGCAGAGGAAGTCTTTGTCAATACAAATCCAGTGACAAAAAAGGCAAAAGTAAGACAGCCATTCAATATTTAAGAAGTATTTGGATTACAGCGATAGGTTTTGTGTAATTTTATAGAAGCTTCTACATTTTTCTTTCCAAAAACACCCATGATATTTAGTGGGAGGATGAATAGACTCGTATGTGGTTGTAAGGGTTGTGGTTAGGGCAGCAAAGTTTAATCCTTAAAAAGATCGTTTTACAATGAGTTAGCAAAATAGTAAATGAAAGACATTGACTAAAAGTTATTTATCAGCATCCACTTGATTTTAAGGAGTACTTTTAAAAGGTTAGCACTACAGGAAGCACCTAGGTAAACATACTTGCTGTTCGTCTGTAAAGCAACCTTATGCGATGCTATTTCTCTGTTATTAAAATGTGTTTTAATAGCTCTGTTAAACTAAGAAACCAACATTAGCTTCACTCACCTCATGTGTTTAAGGAGTCCGTAGGCTTCTATCAGTGAGTGGACCATACTTGCCTGGAAATGAGCAGAGAATACATTTAAATATTGAACAGAACCAGTGAGTAAAACGCCTCGCAGTGAACTAACGTTTCAAGGTAACTCACCCTGTTTGGTACTTTGGACAAACTATCGCAAGTCTGGATGTATTCCGGGCTGTAAACATAAGCCACCTTCCGCTTACAACTGCTGTCATCATCGCTGTCTCCGCTGCAACTCATTTACGATGAATTACAGATATTTAAAGGAGAATAAATGGAGCTAAAAAACAATTTACAATGAAGGGATGCAAGCGTCTTCTCCAGTGTGGTGTTACACCGTCAACAGTCGGTGTAACACCACTGCCGGTCTGTTAGAAAAATATATGACGATTACAAAAATAAAATATATGCATTTATATTATGATTTGTTATCAATTTAAATATGTGTACTGTTTTTGATCATTTTGGCAACGAATAAAGGGGAGGAATTCTTCCTAACGGTCAGAAATTTGAATCCAACGGTCCGAGTACGGACGTTTTTTAAAGTAGAACGTATGAGGAGCGAGGAGCATTCTGGGATTTCTTGTAGTCTTTTCACTTTTTGTAATGCTTAGGTTTTAAAAGTGTTTAATAGACCGGAATTAGATGGGCGTGACTTCGCCTCCCCACACACTGTGGACTTTATTTACTGGCTATGCGAGGCTCCTCCTGCTCAAAGTCTCCACAGCTCAGACGTTGTTCCTCCCCTTTCACAGATTTGACAGTTTAAAGATGGGTGTAAGCACCACGTGGTGACGTGTAAGTACTGCAAATCCCATACGTTGTAGATCAGTGCTTCAACATCAGGAAACAACAAGTGAAACTTACTGACATTCACTGTCGTCGAGGAGAAATGGCGCAGCAAGTGAGTCTGGGTCGGGAAAAACGGAGCTGTTCGATCTGTCTGGATATTCTAAAGGATCCGGTAACTATTCCCTGTGGGCATAGTTATTGCATGAGCTGTATTAAAGACTGCTGGGGTAAGGAGGATGAGGAGAAAACCTACAGCTGCCCACAGTGCAGGCAGAGCTTCAAACCGAGGCCTGCCCTGGTGAAAAATACCATGCTTGCAGAGTTAGTGGAGGACCTGAAGAAAATAGGGCTTCAAGATGCTTCACCTGATCTTTCCATCGCAACACCTGGAGATGTGGTCTGTGATTACTGCTACGGGGTGAAGCTGAAAGCCTTCAAGTCCTGTCTGGTGTGTATGGCCTCTTTCTGTGAGCAACACCTCCAACCTCACTTTGATGTCGCTCCGTTAAAGAAACACAAGTTGGTTGAAGCCACCTCAAAGCTCCAGGAGAACATCTGCTCTCGCCACGACGAGGTGATGAAGATTTTCTGCCGCACCGATCAGCAGAGCATCTGTTATCTCTGCTCCATGGATGACCACAAAGGCCATGACACCGTCTCCGCTGCAGCAGAGAGGGCTGACAGGCAGAAGGAGCTCGGGGTGAGCCGGGGAGAAGTCCAACAGAGAGCCCAGGACAGAGAGGAGCACGTCAAGGCGCTTCAACAGAGGGTGGAGGCTATCAATCGCTCCGCTGATGAAGCAGTGAGGGACAGCGAGGAGATCTTCACTGAGCTCATTCATCTCATTGAGAAACGAAGCTCTGAGGTGAAGCAGAAGATCAGAGCCCAGCAGAAAACCCAAGTGAGTCGAGCTCAAGATGTTGAGGAGAAGCTGCAGCAGGAGATCACTGAGCTGCGGAGGACAGACGCTGAGCTGCTGCAGCTGTCTCACACCGAGGACCACCTGCATTTCCTCAACAACTACCCCTCACTGTCCCGTCTGAGTGAGTCTGGAGACTTACCCAGCATTGATATCTGTCCTCTGCGCTTATTTGAGGACGTGACCGCGGCGGTGTCGGAGACCAGAGATAAGCTGCAGGGTGTTGTGACTGAGGAGTGGGAAAACATCTCTCTGGCAGTGACTGGAGTGGATGTTTTAAAGACCCAAGCAGAGCCCAGAACCAGAGCTGGATTCAGGAGATATTCTCGTCAAACCGCATTGGACCCAAATACAGCACACAGGCGGTTGTCATTGAGTGACGGGAACAGGAAAGCAACAGTGATGAAAAGAGATCAGCCATATTCTGCTCACCCAGACAGATTTGTTGGTTATCATCAGGTCCTGAGTACAGAGGGTCTGACTGGACGTTGTTACTGGGAGGTGGAGTGGAGCGGGAGAGCTTATATAGCAGTGGCATACAAGGATATTAACAGAACTGGGACAGCTACGAATGTATATTTGGACGTAATAACAAATCTTGGGCATTATATTGTATCAGTGGCGGTAAATATACATTCTACCATCAATGTATTTCTACTCCCGTCTCAGGCCCTCCGTCCTCCAGAATAGGAGTGTACCTGGATCACGGAGCAGGTTCTCTCTCTTTCTACAGCGTGTCTGACACCATGACCCTCCTCCACAGAGAGCAGACCACCTTCACTCAGCCCCTCTATCCTGGGTTTTGGCTTTCCACTCACTCCTGGAAGCTCAGCGGAGTTGTGTGAGCTGAAGTAGGCGGAAGTTTAAATAGAGCCACTACAATATGTCCGGACTCTAACACGGCTGGGACTGGGATTTTCCCCGTTTGATTTTTTGTCTGTATTTCTATTTTAATTTAGATAAAACCATCTTGTTTGTTGAAGTTGTGATTTTATATTTTCTCAACATTTTCACGACATAATGGAAAAGTCCAACATTTACAAAATGTCTAATCTAATTTTATATAAACGGGTGTAATTATGTAAAAATGTATGACGAATGTATTTGGATTCTTTATAATATGTAAAATATAATTGAGTGCGACACGTAATGGTGTCTGTTCTGCATGCTCTGTTGCTCTAGCTCTGATCATACAAATCCCTTCCATTTTGTTCATATGACCGCAAAAGCAAGAGTACAATTTAAATGTAAAATAGCTTGCTGATCATCTTTTCAAGGGTAAATCCATCTGTCTCTGCATTGAAACACGTTTTAGGAATCATTTATCAAAAGTATCTGTTCAAATAAATGAATCAATCGATGAGTTGTCGCCATTTTATCAGCAAACTTCTATTATTTAAAACATTACGTTTGTCCGTTTTTTCACTGAGTTTCAATCATTCAGTTTTGAAGATATTTTGGTAACACAAATATACAGGTAGAGAAATCAACCCTATTTATGAAACGCTGGTTCTTTTGCAAAGGAAAACATTTCAAGACAATATTTCAAAGTGTGTGGTTTTCTGAGTTATTCCACAACAATCAAGCAGCAATAAACCAGGACCGATGGAAAGCTTTGCAGGCTTCGCGTTGTCTCAAACCCTCGAGAGGTGAGTTACAGTTTGGGAGGTCATACAGACAACATACCATGTGCTGCTTTGTTGCTGAAGACCGTGAGAACAGTACATCACCCAGGGGTAGCCAACACGGTGCCCCCGCGGGCACTCCGTGAGGCGCCCGCGGGGGCACCGTGAGGCGCCCGCGGGGGCACCGTGAGGCCCTGCGGTCGTGAGTCAACTGCTTTCCAGCTGAGCCGCAGCACACACGCTGAATTCATCTGAAAACACTGCACGCTATTTATTCCTGAATTTATTCATTTATTTATTCAGTGATGTTTTTATTGCTACTTTTATTTATTTATACTTAAAACATGTTCCGACCTCGATCTGAGTGAGGGTCTGAGCCCTCTTGATTCCATCGTGTCACCGGGCCCGGGTACGGGAGGGGTGACATGGTTCTTATTATCCATCCATGCAGTGCTTGAATTGGAATGAAAAAGGTGCCAGTACTCTAAAATCAGCAACTTGTTCAAGTCAATGTTATACACAGCCCACAAACCAGAATGTGGCTCCTGTAATGCTGGTGGGTTTGTCTCTTTACTCCTGTATATTTTAGAAAGGTTCACTGTACTTAGCATTTTTCATGATAGGCAGCGGATATGGCTAAAGCTCAGTAAGGTCAATATTAACTGAACATAGAGCAATCAAAGTCTAGCTGTTCTGCTGAAGACACATGGAGCAGAGACCTTTCAGGTGAGAGCCCCTCTGGTGGTGTTCAACATTAATGACAAGGAAACAAAGCTCTGGTCAGAAGCATTTTTTATAAAAAGCTTTAACAAAATTAAGTATTTCTGTACATTTTGAATGCAATCTAACTTTCCAACTCAGAAAACCAAAAAGTGCCAACAGTCTTCTCACATGGCTGAGCTGCTTTGCAATATACTTCACATTGTTAGAAAAGGCTCCAGAAGGCCTTGGGGACAGCAGTATCAGGGGCTGGAGCTGGCAGGCTCTTTCATCAGCACTTCTCCTTCCCTTTGCCAGCCAGGACCTCACATACTGTTCCGGATTGAACTGTCCTAGTGATGGTCCATCACATTTAATGAAAACCAGGCTGGACAGTCGGCTGACAGAGAGAGCATTCCTTTTTGCAGTAAGGATATCGTTCATGCAGCTGAATGCCCGCTCACACTCACGAGTGGAGACAGCGATGGTTCGGACTGCTTTCAGTAGAGGCTCCATGGCAGCAGGTGTACGGGATGCCCTGGTTGCCTTGTATTCGCGAAAGCCCTGAACAGTCTCTCTTCTGTCCACTTTCAGCACTTCGCACAAACGTAGCACCTCTACGTCCCCATACTGTACGTCTAACTCCTCTTCAGGCCAACTTCCAGGATGGATGACTTTCATGTCCTGGATTAGCTGATTGTCTATAAAAGCAACGTTAAAGTGCGGAAGCTTGAGGAACAGAGGCCCCCTCAAACATGGAGCAGGAGAGATACAGTCCTTTTTCAAAGCAGACATTTGACCTGGTAAAGAAACACATAATGACGTGTTGCTCATTTACAGTTCAATCAGGAGAGACTTCATTTTGTTTGAACAACATTTCTCGACACATGTCATATGATAAATGTTAAGTCTTTGGCGATTAGACCCCGATCCTGAAATGGTATATCTGAGGCGACACAACAGTCCGTGTGAGGTCTTTGGCGTCAGCTTGGCGTGTGCCTACCTTAAAGGGGGAAATGCAGCCGTGAGCTTATAGGGAACCCCCCGGGGTCTAGACACTGGTGATGATGCTGAAGATCTGGATGTGATGAAGAGGAGGTGTGATGAAGAGGAGGTGTGATGAAGAGGAGGCGGGCCGCAGCATGAACACCTGAAGTCACAGCTGACTGCAGGAGAGAGGAGAACCATTTTAAAGTTTGGCTGCAGCTCGGTGATTGGCTGCTGGAGAACGAGGTGAATGTAATGGGTTATAGGCAACGCCCGTGATGAGCTGATGCAGCTAAGGAGTGAACGTATACATACCCAGTCTTCCTGAAAGAACTTGCGCTGAGCTTCATTTAAATCAAGTGTCCCAGAAATCAGTGACACATGGTGACAGTGCATTTTATACTGTGACAGTCCAAGACGTCTTATATGTTCATTTCATTCATTTCTTATTTTAACAGTTACTTACCTGAATATAATTGTAATTGTATTCATTTGTGTGATCTATCTTGTGTGAATCTGTGTTTTTCAATCTCCAGTGTTGCTGCTGTTTAAACTCCTGAATTTCCCCACAGCAGGGATTAATAAAGGTCCATGTTATCTTATCTTACTCACAGGAATACATTGTGGGGAAACGAGACATCTTTTCTATTCAATGTATGGATTTCTTGGCCTTTAATAACGCTGTTATTATTGTTTTTGAAGCTTGTGTTATAGCGCCCCCTGCTGCCGACAAAGCAGAACTGCATAGCGCTTCTCAAAGAGTCAAAACTATTTAAGGAGTACCTTAAAAAGGTTAGCACTACAGGAAGCACCTAGGTAAACATACTTGCTGTTCGTCTGTAAAGCAACCTTATGCGATGCTATTTCTCTGTTATTAAAATGTGTTTTAATAGCTCTGTTAAACTAAGAAACCAACATTAGCTTCTCTTGTTACCGAACAAGATGTGGCCCGAACAACTGGTGATATTCTATAACGGTATAGGCAGATGTACCAGGGGCGTGGCCTTTGTCGAATAACCAGGAAATACACATTTCGATCGCTTCTTCTGTCGTTTACATAAATCTTTTGGTATATTTGGCTCCATAGGAACACTTTGATGCACATTCAGTACCAGTGTGTGAGGTTGTGGTTGCGATGCCGATATGCGGACACGTACAGCGAGGACTACAAAAAGACAGGTGACTGGGGATGTGTTCAAAACATTGCAAGCTTGAATAAATAATTTAAACCATTTATTTTTGCCAGACCTATTACTGAATATCATTCTTCATGTGATACCAAGTCCATCTGAGACCTGTGTACACCTTCAGGCAGCCTCCAAGAGAAGCACACGTTGTTTACTCAGTTTGAAAGCAGCGTGGAGAATAATAATAATAATAATAATAATTTCAATTTATATAGCGCCTTTCACGAAACCCAAGGACGCTTTACAATGGGAAGTAACAAAACAAAAGGTAATAATAAACATACAGAGCAATAGCAGGAAATAAGTGACTGTAAATTAGGTGAGGCCAAAGGCCCGAGTGAACAGATGGTGTTCGAGGTGTTTTTTGAAGGTGTCCAGAGTGTCTGCATTCCTGAGTGCAGAGGGCAGAGAATTCCAGAGGGTGGGGGCTGCGACACTGAAGGCTCTGTTGCCAAATGTTTTCAGCTTGGAGCGCTGGATGGAGAGCAGCCCTTTGTCAGAGGAGCGCAGGTGACGAGAGGGGGTGTAGGGCTGAAGGAGGTCAGAGATGTATGGAGGGGCTAGGGAGTGGAGAGATTTGTAGGTTAGCAGGAGGAGTTTGTACTGGATGCGTGACTTGACCGGGCGCCAGTGAAGGTGGATGAGGGTGGGGGTGATGTGTTGCCAGGGCTTAGTGCGGGTGAGGAGCCTGGCTGCAGAGTTCTGGACGTACTGGAGCCTGTCCAGGGCTTTGCTGGTGACCCCGAACAGAACTCCATTGCAGTAGTCCAGACGAGAGGAGATGAAGGTATGAATTCATGTTTCTGCAACGGGGTCGGGGAGAGAGGGCCGGAGTCTGGAGATGTTTCGTAGGTGAAAGAAAGCAGTTTTGACAGTAGACCTGATGTGGGAGTTGAAGGTGAGGCTAGAGTCCAGAGTGACGCCCAGGCTGCGAACCTCAGGGGAAGGGGGAAGTCTTCAGCTGTGGAGAGCTCCGCCCAGGATAAACTGTGATACGACTTCTGTGGCTTGTTCTTGTTGTCAGTCTTATATTTGTATCATGTATCATTATTAATATGATGTCGAGTTGATTTGAGACCCGTTTATACTTTCATACCATCCGTTAGTGAAACATACAGTTTACACCCATCTCCAACGCAGCGCGGAGAGGTGTGGTAAACAGTGATCCGCTCAGATTAAACTGTGATACGACTTCTGTGGCTATCAACCAGCGATCATGTTTAATATTAAAGACTACACACATTGATCCCTTATCAAAACGGTATTCTGCACTTTGCCGCACTTATCCAGATCACATTTGACTGTTTACTCGTTTTGCAAAGACAGAAGCAGAAATGTCATTGCTACATTTGCAGGGATATTTAGAATTTAAAATGCTGCTTGATCGTTAATTTTATTCTAGGCAAACAATATTATGAATCCTCTATTAAAAAATATTATTCAATGTCATCGACATGAAAATAACAAAAAAGTTCATGCTGCACTCAAACCCGAGTCCCAATAGCAAAAATCCCTCGTGCCATGCGCGTTATGAGTGAGCCACGGATCAATACGATGAATGTTATCATCACAGGTTATCTTCTCACATTAACATTGTTAAAAGAGTCTGAGCAATTCAACCCGACCATCTTTTATAATGTGAGTGAATGTATGTACACTTTAAGCCATATCATATACATATTATAGTCATAGAAATTTGCTTTGACATAGTATACTGACTGAGCATCATTAAGACCCACCGAGATCAGATATCCTAGTTTATCAGCCTGCGAGCCTACATTACGTTGTGATAAGTGGTCATTTTACGTATTATGTATTCTAGTGCACACTTTAAGTTCACATATGCAAATCAGGCCATGTGTTTCGTTATGTCGGCTAGTAGCTATAATCATCACCTGTCATGGAAATACAACAATCACAAGGAATTCATATTAATATTACCAAGTTACACAGAAATAGATAAAACACTTGAGAACAAAGACCACATAGATAAATGCATAAACGTTAAGTTAGAAATTAAAGCATGTTAACAACAGTGTGAAAAAGTATGAATATGTGTTTCTAGTTCTCAACGTAGCCTATGTGAGTACCCTCGTCATTGGGTGTCGCTGTATCGAAATGTAACCGAGTAAACAGTCAAATGTGATCTGGATAAGTGCGGCAAAATGGAGAATACCGTTTTGATAAGGGATCAATGTGTGTAGTCTTTAATATTAAACATGATCGCTGGTTGATAGCCACAGAAGTCGTATCACAGTTTAATCTGAGCGGATCACTGTTTACCACAGCTCTCCACGCTGCGTTGGAGATGGGTGTAAACTGTATGTTTCACTAACAGATGGTATGAAAGTATAAACGGGTCTCAAATCAACTCGACATCATATTAATAAAGATACATGATACAAATATAAGACTGACAACAAGAACAAGCCACAGAAGTCGTATCACAGTTTATCCTGGGCGGAGCTCTCCACAGCTGAAGACTTCTCAACGCTGCTTTCAAACTGAGTAAACAACGTGTGCTTCTCTTGGAGGCTGCCTGAAGGTGTACACAGGTCTCAGATGGACTTGGTATCACATGAAGAACGATATTCAGTAATAGGTCTGGCAAAAATAAAAATAAATGGTTTAAATTATTTATTCAAGCTTGCAATGTTTTGAACACATCCCCAGTCACCTGTCTTTTTGTAGTCCTCGCTGTACGTGTCCGCATATCGGCATCGCAACCACAACCTCACACACTGGTACTGAATGTGCATCAAAGTGTTCCTATGGAGCCAAATATACCAAAAGATTTATGTAAACGACAGAAGAAGCGATCGAAATGTGTATTTCCTGGTTATTCGACAAATTAATAGAGGTCCATGTTATCTTATCTTACTCACAGGAATACATTGTGGGGAAACTAGACATCTTTTCTATTCAATGTATGGATTTCTTGGCCTTTAATAACGCTGTTATTATTGTTTTTGAAGCTTGTGTTATAGCGCCCCCTGCTGCCGACAAAGCAGAACTGCATAGCGTGTTTTAATAGCTCTGTTAAACTAAGAAACCAACATTAGCTTCTCTCACCTCATGTGTTTAAGGAGTCCGTAGGCTTCTATCAGTGAGTGGACCATACTTGCCTGGAAATGAGCAGAGAATACATTTAAATATTGAACAGAACCAGTGAGTAAAACGCCTCACAGTGAACTAACGTTTCGTAACGTGAGAGCCCCTCTGGTGGTGTTCAACATTAATGACAAGGAAACAAAGCTCTGGTCAGAAGCATTTTTTATAAAAAGCTTTAACAAAATTAAGTATTTCTGTACATTTTGAATGCAATCTAACTTTCCAACTCAGAAAACCAAAAAGTGCCAACAGTCTTCTCACATGGCTGAGCTGCTTTGCAATATACTTCACCACTGAAGAATACAAATATGTATAAAGTAAACTATGATGCAATCTAACTTTCCAACTCAGACAAATGATAAAGAGCATGAACAAAGAACATGTATAAATAAATGCAACATGTGCACAATCTAAAATGAGAAACTGTAACTGCAAGTAACAAAGTCTGAGCCATGGTAAAGAGTTACATTGAACACCAAGCTGATCAGATAACTCCCTGTTGGTCTGAAGTCCTTCTATCTCCAGGATCTGTACAAATCGGCACGTTATGCCAAAAGTCTTCTCACTGGGTGAGCTGCTTTGCAATATACTTCAGATTATTAGAAAAGGCTCCAGAAGGCCTTGGGGACAGCAGTATCAGGGGCTGGAGCTGGCAGGCTCTTTCATCAGCACCTCTCCTTCCCTTTGCCAGCCAGGACCTCACATACTGTTCCGGATTGAACTGTCCAAGTGATGGTCCATCACATTTAATGAAAACCAGGCTGGACAGTCGGCTGACAGAGAGAGCATTGCTTTTTGCAGTAAGGATATCGTTCATGCAGCTGAATGCCCGCTCACACTCACGAGTGGAGACAGCGATGGTTCGGACTGCTTTCAGTAGAGGCTCCATGGCAGCAGGTGTACGGGATGCCCTGGTTGCCTTGTATTCGCGAAAGCCCTGAACAGTCTCTCTTCTGTCCACTTTCAGCACTTCGCACAAACGTAGCACCTCTACGTCCCCATACTGTACGTCTAACTCCTCTTCAGGCCAACTTCCAGGATGGATGACTTTCATGTCCTGGATTAGCTGATTGTCTATAAAAGCAACGTTAAAGTGCGGAAGCTTGAGGAACAGAGGCCCCCTCAAACATGGAGCAGGAGAGATACAGTCCTTTTTCAAAGCAGACATTTGACCTGGTAAAGAAACACATAATGACGTGTTGCTCATTTACAGTTCAATCAGGAGAGACTTCATTTTGTTTGAAGAACATTTCTCGACACATGTCATATGATAAATGTTAAGTCTTTGGCGATTAGACCCCGATCCTGAAATGGTATATCTGAGGCGACACAACAGTCCGTGTGAGGTCTTTGGCGTCAGCTTGGCGTGTGCCTACCTTAAAGGGGGAAATGCAGCCGTGAGCTTATAGGGAACCCCCCGGGGTCTAGACACTGGTGGTGATGCTGAAGATCTGGATGTGATGAAGAGGAGGTGTGATGAAGAGGAGGTGTGATGAGGAGGAGGCGGGCCGCAGCATGAACACCTGAAGTCACAGCTGACTGCAGGAGAGAGGAGAACCATTTTAAAGTGTGGCTGCAGCTCGGTGATTGGCTGCTGGAGAACGAGGTGAATGTAATGGGTTATAGGCCACGCCCGTGATGAGCTGATGCAGCTAAGGAGTGAACGTATACATACCCAGTCTTCCTGAAAGAACTTGCGCTGAGCTTCATTTAAATCAAGTGTCCCAGAAGTCAGTGACACATGGTGACAGTGCATTTTATACTGTGACAGTCCAAGACGTCTTATATGTTCATTTCATTCATTTCTTATTTTAACAGTTACTTACCTGAATATAATTGTATCTTTAATTGTAATAATTTGTCTATCTGCCCTGTTTTTCAATCTCCAGTGTTGCTGCTGTTTAAACTCCTGAATTTCCCCACAGCAGGGATTAATAAAGGTCCATGTTATCTTATCTTACTCACAGGAATACATTGTGGGGAAACGAGACATCTTTTCTATTCAATGTATGGATTTCTTGGCCTTTAATAAAGCTGTTATTATTGTTTTTGAAGCTTGTGTTATAGCGCCCCCTGCTGCCGACAAAGCAGAACTGCATAGCGCTTCTCAAAGAGTCAAAACTATTTAAGGAGTACTTTTAAAACGCCTCATCCCTGGAGAGACAGAGGGGGAAATAAATAAACCTGTGAGCTTTGAGAGTCTTTCCTGCAGCGCCCCCCTCAGGCTGTAACATGACATCATCAGAACGTTAACATGACATCATCAGAACGTGACACCATGACGTCATCAGAACGTTAATATGACATCATCAGAACGTGACACCATGACATCATCAGAACGTGACACCATGACATCATCAGAACGTGACACCATGACATCATCAGAACGTGACACCATGACATCATCAGAACGTTAACATGACATCATCAGAACGTGACACCATGACATCAGAACGTGACCATGACATCATCAGAACGTGACACCATGACATCATCAGAACGTGACACCATGACATCATCAGAACGTGACACCATGACATCATCAGAACGTTAACATGACATCATCAGAACGTGACACCATGACATCAGAACGTGACCATGACATCATCAGAACGTGACACCATGACATCATCAGAAAGTTAATATGACATCATCAGAACGTGACACCATGACATCAGAACGTTACCATGACATCATCAGAACGTGACACCATGACATCATTAGAACATGACACCATGACATCATCAGAACGTGACACCATGACATCATCACAAGGTTACCATGACATCATCAGAACGTGACACCATGACATCATCAGAACGTTACCATGACATCATCAGAACGTGAGACCATGACATCATCAGAACGTGACACCATGACATTAACAGAACGTGACACCATGACATCATCAGAACGTGACACCATGACATCATCAGAACGTTAGCATGACATCATCAGAACGTGAGACCATGACATCATCAGAACGTGACACCATGACATCATCAGAACGTGACACCATGACATCATCAGAACGTGACACCATGACATCATCACAACGTTACCATGACATCATCAGAACGTGACACCATGACATCATCAGAACGTTACCATGACATCATCAGAACGTGACACCATGACATCATCAGAACGTGACACCATGACATCATCAGAACGTTACCATGACATCATCAGAACGTGACACCATGACATCATCAGAACGTGACACCATGACATCATCAGAACGTTAACATGACATCATCAGAACGTGACACCATGACATCAGAACGTGACACCATGACATCAGAACGTGACCATGACATCATCAGAACGTGACACCATGACATCATCAGAACGTGACCATGACATCATCAGAACGTGACACCATGACATCATCAGAACGTTAATATGACATCATCAGAACGTGACACCATGACATCAGAACGTTACCATGACATCATCAGAACGTGACACCATGACATCATTAGAACATGACACCATGACATCATCAGAACGTGACACCATGACATCATCAGAACGTGACACCATGACATCATCACAAGGTTACCATGACATCATCAGAACGTGACACCATGACATCATCAGAACGTTAGCATGACATCATCAGAACGTGAGACCATGACATCATCAGAACGTGACACCATGACATCATCAGAACGTGACACCATGACATCATCACAACGTTACCATGACATCATCAGAACGTGACACCATGACATCATCAGAACGTTACCATGACATCATCAGAACGTGAGACCATGACATCATCAGAACGTGACACCATGACATCATCAGAACGTGACACCATGACATCATCAGAACGTTACCATGACATCATCAGAACGTGACACCATGACATCATCAGAACGTTACCATGACATCATCACAACGTTACCATGACATCATCAGGCCGTGACACCATGACATCATCAGGCCGTAACGGGAACTGATGAGGACTCTTGTATGTAGTTAGTAATGTCCATATATTTCCTGTCTGAAGACTTACTTCTTGGCGTGGTGCCAGCCTCCTGCCCAGTTTACAGACACTTCACACTTTTGGTCCATCAGACACTGAGCTGCTGTCAGAGTAGCGCCCCCTACTGCTGCCGCGTAGTCATAAATCCCCTCCACCACGGGACAGTCGTAACCTGGACAGAGAGAAACGCATGGAAAAAAGTTAAATGGTAAATGGACTGTACTTATATAGCGCTTTCTCCAGTCTCTACGACCGCTCAAAGCGCTTTCCATGCTACATGTCGTTCACCCGTTCACACAGAGCAGTGCACCTCACTCTAGGAGCTAACATTCACACACCGCTGGCCATCGGGAGCAACTCAGGGTTAAGTATCTTGCCCAAGGATACATCGACATGTTGACTTAAAAGATAATTGCTGGAGTAATTTGGCTAGCAAGATCATTTTTATCCTTTAAAAGAGACAGTTTTTTAATGTCAATCACTTCTTCTGTTTCCCTCATGTTTCCTTGTATTTATTTGTGTCTTTTATTGCTTTTTCTTTTGAGTTTTATTATATGTAAAGTCATTTTTAGCAGTGTTTTGCAACAGAAATCAGGTTTTTATGCAATTCAGTTAGTATTAATGAGAGCAGTTAAATCAGGGGTGGGGAACCTCTGGCCTCCGGGCCGCATACGGACCGCGAGACCATTGGGTAAGGCCCTCGAGGTAATTAATTAACAAACGCAAAAAATAAAACAATTAAAGAAATCTAGACCGCAACATAATTAAACAAGCGAGTGCCTGTTCTCCTTGAACACAACACGAGCCTAACGGGTCGTCACGTGGTGTTTGTCTCGTCTGACAGGGGTGCAGTTCTGACGGAGAGCACCAGAACGCCGCTCCAACCTCCAACACTTCAGAAATGGCAGTCCCCATCAGGAGCCGTACGCAGTTGTTGCGTGGCTGTGTCTTCAGTTGAAAGCCCGGTGGCGATCTGTTCATCTGTCACACTGATCACACAGTCAATACCTTTGTTGTTATTAGCATCTGGTTAGCTAGCTGTGCTAACGAGTATAAGAAGCTTTGTCAACAACCAGTGAGGTAAAGGCACATCTCTATGTGATCATTATAGTTATCAAAAAACAAGAGAATAAAGTAAACAGGTATAAAATAATATATAACAGTACAAACAGTTGTTATTAATAAACAAGAATACAGTTTGAAAGGAGAGTGATTTGTAAAAAGAAAAATAAATCTGCTTCCAGTTCTGTTTCAAATGGGTGCTGAGAGATGTGTCCATAGGTCTCTTCATGTTGCTCTCAAAGTGCACCAGATTGATGCTTTCAACTTCAACATTTAGAGGAGGGGAGGTCACTTAATTAATGTCCACATGGATAGGAAACTAAATGCATTTGCACACATCTTGGGTCCATATCTTTCTGTTTTGGTGGTCATGACACAACCGTGCGCGAGTCATGGTGAGATATCTGGATTCAGAGGTTGCTTTTTCTTTGCACAGCATGAAAGAAAGGCCAAATGAATGGGCTGTGATTTTAGTTTTTTTAAGCAGAGGTCAATCATTTGTACGGCCCTCGGAGGATGTT
The DNA here is from genome assembly GCA_036324585.1 of Champsocephalus esox. NCBI lineage: Eukaryota > Metazoa > Chordata > Actinopteri > Perciformes > Channichthyidae > Champsocephalus > Champsocephalus esox. The sequence continues at coordinate 5,013,173 of CM070489.1, forward strand.
GAAAAAATTGAAATGGAATTTTCAGTTCATTTATCTATTTGAAGGGCTGGGAATTAAAATATTAAGGAAATACAGTTAGATGGAGAAATGGGAAACAGAGGCGAATGAGAAATTAGACAAAACAGACATGGGTGAGATAATAGGAAAGGACACGGACAGAAATGAGGGAGGTAAGTCAACATTATGGATGGAAACAAAAGACTGTGATGTACAATAAATGACAGAGAGACATTTCACAATCAAGGCGGAAGGATGAACCTGGGAGAGGTGTGCAGAAACAAAAGGAGGAAGCGACAGAGGGATCAGTCGAGGACATCAAGAGGAGCCATGAGGGATGGGGGCGAATAGGAGAGAGAGAGACAGCTAGGGAACGAGTCAAGGAAAGGAACACAAGGAGGGTGAACTTGAGGATTGGTCTGAGTTAGAAAAGTAAACTTGAGAGAAGCATGGGCTGCTCCAAGAACAACAAACCATGGTGGGATTTAAAAAAAATTCCAACCCGATTAAAGGTTAGTTGAGGTGAGGGTGTGTTTAATCTTGCAATCTCAAGTAAAGTACAAAAACAATGTGAAAGGACAGTTAGTTGCTATGAAGATTACACTTTAGTTTAGGGCACTGAGAAGAAAAGTTACCCTTTAGAAAGCTTTTATTATTATTTTTGAAGTTTGTGTTATAGCGCCCTCTGTGGCCGACAAAGCAGAACTGCATAGCACTTCTCAAAAAGTCATATAGCAGTACTTGTTTCCACTTGAAACCCTTTATTGTTCACATAATGCTTCCATAAATCTGTCTGCAGTGAATGAACAGATTCTGATAACAAATGGGATTGTGAAAGGCTCTTCGTGGCTCTTCTCACCCAGGCCGTAGTCTCCGGACTGCGGGTCGTCGTTGTCTCCGTCCTGGCTGATCTTGTGAAGATGCTCCAGGTAAGAGTCTGTGTGGAACTTGGCCATGTCCTCGATGGTCGCGACCTGAGGTTTAACGACGCTGCGGGGAAGGAAAAGAAAATAATATGAGTGGTGCATGCTTTAGTGGCAGAGGAAGTCTTTGTCAATACAAATCCAGTGACAAAAAAGGCAAAAGTAAGACAGCCATTCAATATTTAAGAAGTATTTGGATTACAGCGATAGGTTTTGTGTAATTTTATAGAAGCTTCTACATTTTTCTTTCCAAAAACACCCATGATATTTAGTGGGAGGATGAATAGACTCGTATGTGGTTGTAAGGGTTGTGGTTAGGGCAGCAAAGTTTAATCCTTAAAAAGATCGTTTTACAATGAGTTAGCAAAATAGTAAATGAAAGACATTGACTAAAAGTTATTTATCAGCATCCACTTGATTTTAAGGAGTACTTTTAAAAGGTTAGCACTACAGGAAGCACCTAGGTAAACATACTTGCTGTTCGTCTGTAAAGCAACCTTATGCGATGCTATTTCTCTGTTATTAAAATGTGTTTTAATAGCTCTGTTAAACTAAGAAACCAACATTAGCTTCACTCACCTCATGTGTTTAAGGAGTCCGTAGGCTTCTATCAGTGAGTGGACCATACTTGCCTGGAAATGAGCAGAGAATACATTTAAATATTGAACAGAACCAGTGAGTAAAACGCCTCACAGTGAACTAACGTTTCAAGGTAACTCACCCTGTTTGGTACTTTGGATAAACTATCGCAAGTCTGGATGTATTCCGGGCTGTAAACATAAGCCACCTTCCGCTTACAACTGCTGTCATCATCGCTGTCTCCGCTGCAACTCATTTACGATGAATTACAGATATTTAAAGGAGAATAAATGGAGCTAAAAAACAATTTATAATGAAGGGATGCAAGCGTCTTCTCCAGTGTGGTGTTACACCGTCAACAGTCGGTGTAACACCACTGTCGGTCGGTTAGAAAAATATATGACGATTACAAAAATAAAATATATGCATTTATATTATCATTTGTTATCAATTTAAATATGTGTACTGTTTTTGACAATTTTGGCAACGAATAAAGGGGAGGAATTCTTCCTAACGGTCAGAAATTTGAATCCAACGGTCCGAGTACGGACGTTTTTTAAAGTAGAACGTATGAGGAGCGAGGAGCATTCTGGGATTTCTTGTAGTCTTTTCACTTTTAGTAATACTTAGGTTTTAAAAGTGTTTAATAGACCGGAATTAGATGGGCGTGAGTTCGCCTCCCCACACACTGTGGACTTTATTTACTGGCTATGCGAGGCTCCTCCTGCTCAAAGTCTCCACAGCTCAGACGTTGTTCCTCCCCTTTCACAGATTTGACAGTTTAAAGATGGGTGTAAGCACCACGTGGTGACGTGTAAGTGCTGCAAATCCCATACGTTGTAGATCAGTGCTTCAACATCAGGAAACAACAAGTGAAACTTACTGACATTCACTGTCGTCGAGGAGAAATGGCGCAGCAAGTGAGTCTGGGTCGGGACAAACTGAGCTGTTCGATCTGTCTGGATATTCTAAAGGATCCGGTAACTATTCCCTGTGGGCATAGTTATTGCATGAGCTGTATTACAGACTGCTGGGGTAAGGAGGATGAGGAGAAAACCTACAGCTGCCCACAGTGCAGGCAGAGCTTCAAACCGAGGCCTGCCCTGGTGAAAAATACCATGCTTGCAGAGTTAGTGGAGGACCTGAAGAAAATAGGGCTTCAAGATGCTTCACCTGATCTTTCCATCGCAACACCTGGAGATGTGGTCTGTGATTACTGCTACGGGGTGAAGCTGAAAGCCTTCAAGTCCTGTCTGGTGTGTATGGCCTCTTTCTGTGAGCAACACCTCCAACCTCACTTTGATGTCGCTCCGTTAAAGAAACACAAGTTGGTTGAAGCCACCTCAAAGCTCCAGGAGAACATCTGCTCTCGCCACGACGAGGTGATGAAGATTTTCTGCCGCACCGATCAGCAGAGCATCTGTTATCTCTGCTCCATGGATGACCACAAAGGCCATGACACCGTCTCCGCTGCAGCAGAGAGGGCTGACAGGCAGAAGGAGCTCGGGGTGAGCCGGGGAGAAGTCCAACAGAGAGCCCAGGACAGAGAGGAGCACGTCAAGGCGCTTCAACAGAGGGTGGAGGCTATCAATCGCTCCGCTGATGAAGCAGTGAGGGACAGCGAGGAGATCTTCACTGAGCTCATTCATCTCATTGAGAAACGAAGCTCTGAGGTGAAGCAGAAGATCAGAGCCCAGCAGAAAACCCAAGTGAGTCGAGCTCAAGATGTTGAGGAGAAGCTGCAGCAGGAGATCACTGAGCTGCGGAGGACAGACGCTGAGCTGCTGCAGCTGTCTCACACCGAGGACCACCTGCATTTCCTCAACAACTACCCCTCACTGTCCCGTCTGAGTGAGTCTGGAGACTTACCCAGCATTGATATCTGTCCTCTGCGCTTATTTGAGGACGTGACCGCGGCGGTGTCGGAGACCAGAGATAAGCTGCAGGGTGTTGTGACTGAGGAGTGGGAAAACATCTCTCTGGCAGTGACTGGAGTGGATGTTTTAAAGACCCAAGCAGAGCCCAGAACCAGAGCTGGATTCAGGAGATATTCTCGTCAAACCGCATTGGACCCAAATACAGCACACAGGCGGTTGTCATTGAGTGACGGGAACAGGAAAGCAACAGTGATGAAAGTAGATCAGCCATATTCTGCTCACCCAGACAGATTTGTTGATTATCCGCAGGTCCTGAGTACAGAGGGTCTGACTGGACGTTGTTACTGGGAGGTGGAGTGGAGCGGGGGAGCTTTTATAGCAGTGGCATACAAGGATATTAACAGAACTGGGACAGATACTGAATGTGCATTTGGATGGAATAACAAATCTTGGGCATTATATTGTAACAGTGGCGGTGAATATACATTCTACCATCAATATATTTCTACTCCCGTCTCAGGCCCTCCGTCCTCCAGAATAGGAGTGTACCTGGATCACGGAGCAGGTTCTCTCTCTTTCTACAGCGTGTCTGACACCATGACCCTCCTCCACAGAGAGCAGACCACCTTCACTCAGCCCCTCTATCCTGGGTTTGGGCTTCCACTCCCTCCTGGAAGCTCAGCGGAGTTGTGTGAGCTGAAGTAGGCGGAAGTTTAAATAGAGCCACTACAATATGTCCGGACTCTAACACGGCTGGGACTGGGATTTTCCCCGTTTGATTTTTTGTCTGTATTTCTATTTTAATTTAGATAAAACCATCTTGTTTGTTGAAGTTGTGATTTTATATTTTCTCAACATTTTCACGACATAATGGAAAAGTCCAACATTTACAAAATGTCTAATCTAATTTTATATAAACGGGTGTAATTATGTAAAAATGTATGACGAATGTATTTGGATTCTTTATAATATGTAAAATATAATTTAGTGCGACACGTAATGGTGTCTGTTCTGCATGCTCTGTTGCTCTAGCTCTGATCATACAAATCCCTTCCATTTTGTTCATATGACCGCAAAAGCAAGAGTACAATTTAAATGTAAAATAGCTTGCTGATCATCTTTTCAAGGGTAAATCCATCTGTCTCTGCATTGAAACACGTTTTAGGAATCATTTATCAAAAGTATCTGTTCAAATAAATGAATCAATCGATGAGTTGTCGCCATTTTATCAGCAAACTTCTATTATTTAAAACATTACGTTTGTCCGTTTTTTTCACTGAGTTTCAATCATTCAGTTTTGAAGATATTTTGGTAACACAAATATACAGGTAGAGAAATCAACCCTATTTGTGAAACGCTGGTTCTTTTGCAAAGGAAAACATTTCAAGACAATATTTCAAAGTGTGTGGTTTTCTGAGTTATTCCACAACAATCAAGCAGCAATAAACCAGGACCGATGGAAAGCTTTGCAGGCTTCGCGTTGTCTCAAACCCTCGAGAGGTGAGTTACAGTTTGGGAGGTCATACAGACAACATACCATGTGCTGCTTTATTGCTGAAGACCGTGAGAACAGTACATCACCCAGGGGTAGCCAACACGGTGCCCGCGGGCACTCAGGCGCCCGCGGGGGCACCGTGAGGCGCCCGCGGGCACTTTCTAAAAATAGCTCGCCAAGAAAATCCAAAATGTATAAAATACACACCAAAAAAAAGGGAAATGTAATTAAAAGAATCTACCTCATGCATAAACGAAACCTAAATCATCTGCTTACTATAACTCCATATCTATCTAACGTCCCTCCTCCCCCCACCCCCACTATGAATATCGACCAATCACGTTCTTGCTTGATTTCCGGGACCAGCGTTGCAGACGGGAAGAAAAGCAATGTGGCACCTCCCCGCTGATTGTCCTTCTGGCAGCATCTCCACATCAGCCCCATTGAGCAGCCTATCATGCCAGATACAACACATGAGGGCCAGAGTTGTGCTCTGTGTGTTGTAACTTGCATATATATGTATTCCACTTGACGCACAGACACGGCGTAAACTCCACTGGGGACATGTCCCCAGCACTTTTCGAAATCCCGTTTGTGTCCCCCAACTTTACAAATATGTTTATTATTATTTTGTACCGCATGCCGTCATCGCCACGGAGGAGCACTCAGAGAGAGAGAGATAATTCCAACGTGTACACTAGGACAGGACAACAACAGTTCAAAAGGGGAGTGATTAGGAACATATGCATACATGAAAAGAAAGAACGCTAACTCGGGAACACAAGATATGAATTAACAAGTTTAAATGATTTGTTATTGGTTGTGATATTCTAAAAATGTTTGGATTATTGAAAAGTATACAGCTGTTAAAATGTGCTAAATATATACACTGCAAAAAGAATAGAGTAAAAGCAGCCCTCCTCCTAAAAAAGGCTGGTGACCCCTGCTCCAACAATAACAAAGGACATCTCAAAGTATGCATCTTTGTGCACTGATTTAACTTACAGCTTAATGACAGGGATTAGTATACATTAGGCACATCATTGAGTCTTTAGGGAAACCAACTGCCATGAACATCCGTGTCCCTTTTGTGGTGTCCTCATTGGTCCACATCCAAAATGTCAGTTCAGTTCAAATGTCGGTCAGAAAGACAAAAGGACTTTGCATGATGTCAGGACCTCGACACAAGCCGATGAACCCAAACGACAAAGTCTTGAATATAGAAAGTATATTTATGTTCGCAGTGAAGGTAATGCCTCTGAACAGAGTAGGTGGTGGAAATAACAAAAGGCGCTCACAAGGAGGAAAACCTAGCGGAACGAAAAGAGGACTTGATGAAAACTTAAGCCAACAAAAATAAACCTGAGAGAAAGCGATCCTTTCAGAGCCGAGGCTTGGCACGACCATTCGGGGAAACAGACCAGACGAACTGACACGGGACAGGGGAGAGGCAGGACTGTTTAAACATGAGGTGAGTGGGAACAGGTGGAAGCAATCAGGGGCGGGGCAGACGCTGATGAAGGCGGGAAAACACACAAAGGGGGAGGAAGAAACAGGGCCTGAAATGAAAGACAAGAGGTCAGTACAAAATAAAACGGGACGTGACAGATAGTGATAGCGAGATGAAGCCTTATGAAGCTTTGAAGCTCTCCAGACAATTGGTTCGCTAAAGGGTTCATCTCATGAGGCTTCATCATGGGCTTCATCTGAACACAAACCCCCCCTGCTGGTCAAAGTGTGTACAACAGGCAGATTGGACTTCTCAACAGTGTGCTCTGTCTCATACCGAGTTCCCATTGAGTACAGCCTTAGAATAACTCTAAACAACGAACATTACATCATATTTTCATGTTAACAATATTGTATGTATTCCAGTTTAATGATTGTGATTGAAAAGCTGGTAAACATTGCAAAGAGAGATTTGTATTCCTTAATAATATTCGTAAACTTAACCATGTTGTAGCCGGAGAAAGGCTAATCCATATCAAAGAATACATTTATTAACTACATTATCTCATTTAGCTGTAGCTTTTTATTTATGCTTGTATCTATTTATACTTAAAACATGTTCCGACCTCGATCTGAGTGAGGGTCTGAGCCCTCTTGATTCCATCGTGTCACCGGGCCCGGGTACGGGAGGGGTGACATGGTTCTTATTATCCATCCATGCAGTGCTTGAATTGGAATGAAAAAGGTGCCAGTACTCTAAAATCAGCAACTTGTTCAAGTCAATGTTATACACAGCCCACAAACCAGAATGTGGCTCCTGTAATGCTGGTGGGTTTGTCTCTTTACTCCTGTATATTTTAGAAAGGTTCACTGTACTTAGCATTTTTCATGATAGGCAGCGGATATGGCTAAAGCTCAGTAAGGTCAATATTAACTGAAAATATAGCAATCAAAGTCTAGCTGTTCTGCTGAAGACACATGGAGCAGAGACCTTTCAGGTGAGAGCCCCTCTGGTGGTGTTCAACATTAATGACAAGGAAACAAAGCTCTGGTCAGAAGCATTTTTTATAAAAAGCTTTAACAAAATTAAGTATTCCTGTACATTTTGAATGCAATCTAACTTTCCAACTCAGAAAACCGAAAAGTGCCAACAGTCTTCTCACATGGCTGAGCTGCTTTGCAATATACTTCACATTGTTAGAAAAGGCTCCAGAAGGCCTTGGGGACAGCAGTATCAGGGGCTGGAGCTGGACAGGCTCTTTCATCAGCACTTCTCCTTCCCTTTGCCAGCCAGGACCTCACATACTGTTCCGGATTGAACTGTCCTAGTGATGGTCCATCACATTTAATGAAAACCAGGCTGGACAGTCGGCTGACAGAGAGAGCATTCCTTTTTGCAGTAAGGATATCGTTCATGCAGCTGAACGCCCGCTCACACTCACTAGTGGAGACAGCGATGGTTCGGACTGCTTTCAGTAGAGGCTCCATGGCAGCAGGTGTACGGGATGCCCTGGTTGCCTTGTATTCGCGAAAGCCCTGAACAGTCTCTCTTCTGTCCACTTTCAGCACTTCGCACAAACGTAGCACCTCTACGTCCCCATACTGTACGTCTAACTCCTCTTCAGGCCAACTTCCAGGATGGATGACTTTCATGTCCTGGATTAGCTGATTGTCTATAAAAGCAACGTTAAAGTGCGGAAGCTTGAGGAACAGAGGCCCCCTCAAACATGGAGCAGGAGAGATACAGTCCTTTTTCAAAGCAGACATTTGACCTGGTAAAGAAACACATAATGACGTGTTGCTCATTTACAGTTCAATCAGGAGAGACTTCATTTTGTTTGAAGAACATTTCTCGACACATGTCATATGATAAATGTTAAGTCTTTGGCGATTAGACCCCGATCCTGAAATGGTATATCTGAGGCGACACAACAGTCCGTGTGAGGTCTTTGGCGTCAGCTTGGCGTGTGCCTACCTTAAAGGTATGGGCTCAGAACAGTCTCATAATACACACATGCAGGGGCGCCGCCAGGGATTTTGGGCCCCATGAAAATATATCACATTGGGCCCCACCACCAGGCAGAGGCCACTTTGTTTATAAATGACCTTGAGGGCCGTACCAAATGGTCTAGCGGTCCGTATATGGACTGGGGGCCGGAGGTTCCCCACCCCAGCTTTAATATAATAACATTAGTATTAATATCATAACCAAAATGTCGGCGATTAACATTTTGTTTACAGACTGATCACTCAACGTTTCAAACTGTCCATCATCCTAAATAGACTAAAAGCAGTTTTTTGTTTGATATAGATCATTGGCTGTGTGGGTAAATACTGTGTTTGAAATGTATAATTTAAATTAGATGTTAGCTTTGTGTTATATATATATATATATATATGTTGTATTCCAGTCTCCCTTCAGATATGTTAAGTGGCATGTCATTCAACACAATGCTGCTCACCTCCTTCAGTTGGGAGAAAATCTGGTTCAGGTTCAGCCTTATGGGGGGGACAGGGCTGCTGAGCCTAGAGATGGATCTGTTGGTCCTGGCACCAGGGGGAGGGACAACTGATTTAGTATGAATAGGCGCTAGAAATGTGCCTGCATTTATTAAAGGTAGGGAGGTAAGAATGGAGAAACCGGCTCGAGTGCGCTAGAATCTGCCACTTCCTTCAGACTTCCTCACAGAGCCCCTCCTCCAACACACACGAACGCGCACATGACCAATGAGGGCACGAGATCAGTTTGTGCCCCGATGGAAGGCTGACAGGCAGGTAGGCCGTCCAGTTACTTTAGCCGGCTCAGATGATTGGTCGTGCTTTCTACAGCACCACGGCTTCCACAGATGATATTTTTGTATGCATTTGTTGTCAAAGCATTTCATATATTAATTGCTATCGGGACGTTAAGAGCATTACATGGAATATAACAACAAGTGCTTCTGAAGTGAGTTACCTACCATACATTTAAATGTCAGCTAAAAGAGCAGTGAAATGAAAGACCTCTGCATTTTCTGTAAAGATATTAACAGTACTTCATGTCAGCTTAGTAAACAAAAAAACATTAGCTAACAGACTAATTTCCACCACTCATGGACCACACACACCTTTCTCGTGAAAAACGGTGTGACATGCTGTCGCCCTTTAGTCCCTCTCTCTCGTCTTTCTCTCCTTTCTCTCCTTTTCTTAGAGCCTGACTTTGTTGCTCGTTGAGACATGGTACAACACACGTATGTAGGCTAAGTACTAGCATCCCTCCTCACATGCTTTCACTCTCTGCAAGTGCCGGTGCCACGGCGTTTGGAGGCAGGACCAAACCATTACATGTAAATAGAAGGGGGTGTACAGAGGCTTTGGGTAATTCACTTTTGGAAGAAAATAAGTTCAATGAATCGTAAGTTTAGTGAGTAATGTAACAATATAACGTTCTATTAATGTTAATTATTGAGGATTGATGAAAGGTTACTTACATTTTCTTTCTTAATGTTCTAAACATTTTGGGGCCCCTGTCAGTCACGGGCCCTTAGAATCGTTCTAACTTTTCACCCCCTTACAGCGCCCCTGCACACATGCGCACAGAAGGATCCACACTTGTGTTTTTCAATGCACACACAAATGTGTTCCGTTTCATATCCATGTAAATACAATCCAAATACAGAACAAAGTTTTACAAATGTATTTTTGATCCTCACATATTTGTTTTCCGTTTAAAACCTCTGCACCTGCAAACACACACCGCTTTCTGTGCACGGATCGCTGTGCATTCGTACTTGTAATTGTTTCTATCTATAGCCAATCAGATGTCTCCTTCATTCTAAGCCAATCACATGAGCGCGCCCCCACGAGGGTAGATTTCTTGCGTTCATGACGTAGCACTTCATGTATGCATTTTGCGCAGTCCGGAGCTGACGGGTCCATGGAGCCTGCGGGCGCTAATCTCAGGACACCTCCACTCTCAGTACATTGCCACTTTCCGAACAGGAAATGCACGCAAATACAATCTTTTATATTATTAAAGTATTATTCCGATCCATTGATGAATGCTTGTGTTCACAAACACGGCAGGCAAAACCGTTTTAAATGTGTGTTTCCTGTGTGGCGAATACAGCTGCTTTATTTATGTCTGTCTGAAGTTGTTGTGAGTGTGGAGGGAGCAGCTACAGGTTAGCTTAGCCTGATCGATCAGTGCACTACGAAGCCAGTGCTAGGCAGTGACCTGTTAACGGGGGGAGTCCCGCCGGTCATTATCGGCCGATATTCACTCTTAATAGTTTGATCGGTGCTCTCTATACAGGCCGATCAGGAGAGCTGGATCTGATCGATATGGACAAAAACGCGAGTGAAGCATAACCGGACGCGAGAGAGATCAGATCAGCTGCTGAGTCTGATGGAGACACGCTGCTCTGCAGGATCATCTGAAGCTCCGCCCTCTGTTTAGCGAGCTGACCGGACTGCGCAAAATGCGTATATGAAGTGTCCTGAACGCAAGAAATCATACACTCGTGGGGGCGCGCTCGTGTGATTGGCTTAGAATGAAGGAGACATCTGATTGGCTATAGATAGAAACAATTACAAGTACGAATCGGCTGACCGTCAGGGGAGTCTCAAAAAGCCCACACACGAATGCACAGCGATCCGTGCACAGAAAGCGGTTTGTGTTTGCAGGTGCAGAGGTTTTAAACGGAAAACAAATATGTAAGGATCAAAAATACATATGTAAAACTTTGTTCTGTATTTGGATTGTATTTACATGGATATGAAACGGAACACATTTGTGTGTGCTTTGAAAAACACAAGTGTGAATCCTTCTGTGCGCATGTGTGTATTATGAGACCGTTCTGAGCCCATATAAAGGGGGAAATGCAGCCGTGAGCATATAGGGAACCCCCCGGGGTCTAGACACTGGTGGTGATGCTGAAGATCTGGATGTGATGAAGAGGAGGTGTGATGAAGAGGAGGTGTGATGAGGAGGAGGCGGGCCGCAGCATGAACACCTGAAGTCACAGCTGACTGCAGGAGAGAGGAGAACCATTTTAAAGTGTGGCTGCAGCTCGGTGATTGGCTGCTGGAGAACGAGGTGAATGTAATGGGTTATAGGCCACGCCCGTGATGAGCTGATGCAGCTAAGGAGTGAACGTATACATACCCAGTCTTCCTGAAAGAACTTGCGCTGAGCTTCATTTAAATCAAGTGTCCCAGAAGTCAGTGACACATGGTGACAGTGCATTTTATACTGTGACAGTCCAAGACGTCTTATATGTTCATTTCATTCATTTCTTATTTTAACAGTTACTTACCTGAATATAATTGTATCTTTAATTGTAATAATTTGTCTATCTGCCCTGTTTTTCAATCTCCAGTGTTGCTGCTGTTTAAACTCCTGAATTTCCCCACAGCAGGGATTAATAAAGGTCCATGTTATCTTATTTTACTCACAGGAATACATTGTGGGGAAACGAGACATCTTTTTCTATTCAATGTATGATTTCTTGGCCTTTAATAACGCTGTTATTATTGTTTTTGAAGCTTGTGTTATAGCGCCCCCTGCTGCCGACAAAGCAGAACTGCATAGCGCTTCTCAAAGAGTCAAAACAATTTAAGGAGTACTTTTAAAAGGTTAGCACTACAGGAAGCACCTAGGTAAACATACTTGTTGTTCGTCTGTAAAGCAACCTTATGCGATGCTATTTCTCTGTTATTAAAATGTGTTTTAATAGCTCTGTTAAACTAAGAAACCAACATTAGCTTCACTCACCTCATGTGTTTAAGGAGTCCGTAGGCTTCTATCAGTGAGTGGACCATACTTGCCTGGAAATGAGCAGAGAATACATTTAAATATTGAACAGAACCAGTGAGTAAAACGCCTCACTGTGAACTAACGTTTCAAGGTAACTCACCCTGTTTGGTACTTTGGACAAACTATCGCAAGTCTGGATGTATTCCGGGCTGTAAACATAAGCCACCTTCCGCTTACAACTGCTGTCATCATCGCTGTCTCCGCTGCAACTCATTTACGATGAATTACAGATATTTAAAGGAGAATAAATGGAGCTAAAAAACAATTTATAATGAAGGGATGCAAGCGTCTTCTCCAGTGTGGTGTTACACCGTCAACAGTCGGTGTAACACCACTGCCGGTCTGTTAGAAAAATATATGACGATTCAAAAAATAAAATATATGCATTTATATTATGATTTGTTATCAATGTAAATATGTGTACTGTTTTTGACAATTTTGGCAACGAATAAAGGGGAGGAATTCTTCCTAACGGTCAGAAATTTGAATCCAACGGTCCGAGTACGGACGTTTTTTAAAGTAGAACGTATGAGGAGCGAGGAGCATTCTGGGATTTCTTGTAGTCTTTTCACTTTTAGTAATACTTAGGTTTTAAAAGTGTTTAATAGACCGGAATTAGATGGGCGTGAGATCGCCTCCCCACACACTGTGGACTTTATTTACTGGCTATGCGAGGCTCCTCCTGCTCAAAGTCTCCACAGCTCAGACGTTGTTCCTCCCCTTTCACAGATTTGACAGTTTAAAGATGGGTGTAAGCACCACGTGGTGACGTGTAAGTACTGCAAATCCCATACGTTGTAGATCAGTGCTTCAACATCAGGAAACAACAAGTGAAACTTACTGACATTCACTGTCGTCGAGGAGAAATGGCGCAGCAAGTGAGTCTGGGTCGGGACAAACGGAGCTGTTCGATCTGTCTGGATATTCTAAAGGATCCGGTAGCTATTCCCTGTGGGCATAATTATTGCATGAGCTGTATTAAAGACTGCTGGGGTAAGGAGGATGAGGAGAAAACCTACAGCTGCCCACAGTGCAGGCAGAGCTTCAAACCGAGGCCTGCCCTGGTGAAAAATACCATGCTTGCAGAGTTAGTGGAGGACCTGAAGAAAACAGGGCTTCAAGATGCTTCACCTGATCTTTCCATCGCAACACCTGGAGATGTGGTCTGTGATTACTGCTACGGGGTGAAGCTGAAAGCCTTCAAGTCCTGTCTGGTGTGTATGGCCTCTTTCTGTGAGCAACACCTCCAACCTCACTTTGATGTCGCTCCGTTAAAGAAACACAAGTTGGTTGAAGCCACCTCAAAGCTCCAGGAGAACATCTGCTCTCGCCACGACGAGGTGATGAAGATTTTCTGCCGCACCGATCAGCAGAGCATCTGTTATCTCTGCTCCATGGATGACCACAAAGGCCATGACACCGTCTCCGCTGCAGCAGAGAGGGCTGACAGGCAGAAGGAGCTCGGGGTGAGCCGGGGAGAAGTCCAACAGAGAGCCCAGGACAGAGAGGAGCACGTCAAGGCGCTTCAACAGAGGGTGGAGGCTATCAATCGCTCCGCTGATGAAGCAGTGAGGGACAGCGAGGAGATCTTCACTGAGCTCATTCATCTCATTGAGAAACGAAGCTCTGAGGTGAAGCAGAAGATCAGAGCCCAGCAGAAAACCCAAGTGAGTCGAGCTCAAGATGTTGAGGAGAAGCTGCAGCAGGAGATCACTGAGCTGCGGAGGACAGACGCTGAGCTGCTGCAGCTGTCTCACACCGAGGACCACCTGCATTTCCTCAACAACTACCCCTCACTGTCCCGTCTGAGTGAGTCTGGAGACTTACCCAGCATTGATATCTGTCCTCTGCGCTTATTTGAGGACGTGACCGCGGCGGTGTCGGAGACCAGAGATAAAGCTGCAGGGTGTTGTGACTGAGGAGTGGGAAAACATCTCTCTGGCAGTGACTGGAGTGGATGTTTTAAAGACCCAAGCAGAGCCCAGAACCAGAGCTGGATTCAGGAGATATTCTCGTCAAACCGCATTGGACCCAAATACAGCACACAGGCGGTTGTCATTGAGTGACGGGAACAGGAAAGCAACAGTGATGAAAGTAGATCAGCCATATTCTGCTCACCCAGACAGATTTGTTGGTTATCAGCAGGTCCTGAGTACAGAGGGTCTGACTGGACGTTGTTACTGGGAGGTGGAGTGGAGCGGGGGAGCTTTATAGCAGTGGCATACAAGGATATTAACAGAACTGGGACAGCTACGAATGTATATTTGGACGTAATAACAAATCTTGGGCATTATATTGTATCAGTGGCGGTGAATATACATTCTACCATCAATGTATTTCTACTCCCGTCTCAGGCCCTCCGTCCTCCAGAATAGGAGTGTACCTGGATCACGGAGCAGGTTCTCTCTCTTTCTACAGCGTGTCTGACACCATGACCCTCCTCCACAGAGAGCAGACCACCTTCACTCAGCCCCTCTATCCTGGGTTTTCGGCTTCCACTCCCTCCTGGAAGCTCAGCGGAGTTGTGTGAGCTGAAGTAGGCGGAAGTTTAAATAGAGCCACTACAATATGTCCGGACTCTAACACGGCTGGGACTGGGATTTTCCCCGTTTGATTTTTTGTCTGTATTTCTATTTTAATTTAGATAAAACCATCTTGTTTGTTGAAGTTGTGATTTTATATTTTCCTCAACATTTTCACGACATAATGGAAAAGTCCAACATTTACAAAATGTCTAATCTAATTTTATATAAACGGGTGTAATTATGTAAAAATGTATGACGAATGTATTTGGATTCTTTATAATATGTAAAATATAATTTAGTGCGACACGTAATGGTGTCTGTTCTGCATGCTCTGTTGCTCTAGCTCTGATAATACAAATCCCTTCCATTTTGTTCATACGACCGCAAAAGCAAGAGTACAATTTAAATGTAAAATAGCTTGCTGATCATCTTTTCAAGGGTAAATCCATCTGTCTCTGCATTGAAACACGTTTTAGGAATCATTTATCAAAAGTATCTGTTCAAATAAATGAATCAATCGATGAGTTGTCGCCATTTTATCAGCAAACTTCTATTATTTAAAACATTACGTTTGTCCGTTTTTTTCACTGAGTTTCAATCATTCAGTTTTGAAGATATTTTGGTAACACAAATATACAGGTAGAGAAATCAACCCTATTTGTGAAACGCTGGTTCTTTTGCAAAGGAAAACATTTCAAGACAATATTTCAAAGTGTGTGGTTTTCTGAGTTATTCCACAACAATCAAGCAGCAATAAACCAGGACCGATGGAAAGCTTTGCAGGCTTCGCGTTGTCTCAAACCCTCGAGAGGTGAGTTACAGTTTGGGAGGTCATACAGACAACATACCATGTGCTGCTTTATTGCTGAAGACCGTGAGAACAGTACATCACCCAGGGGTAGCCAACACGGTGCCCCGCGGGCACTCAGTGCCCGCGGGGGCAACGTGAGGCGCCCGCGGGCACGTTCTAAAAATAGCTCGCCAAGAAAATCCAAAATGTATAAAATACACACCAAAAAAAAGGGAAATGTAATTAAAAGAATCTACCCCATGCATAAACGAAACCTAAATCATCTGCTTACTATAACTCTATATCTATCTAACGTCCCTCCTCCCCCCACCCCCACTATGAATATCGACCAATCACGTTCTTGCTTGATTTCCGGGACCAGCGTTGCAGACGGGAAGAAAAGCAATGTGGCACCTCCCCGCTGATTGTCCTTCTGGCAGCATCTACACATCAGCCCCATTGAGCAGCCTATCATGCCAGATACAACACATGAGGGCCAGAGTTGTGCTCTGTGTGTTGTAACTTGCATATATATGTATTCCACTTGACGCACAGACACGGCGTAAACTCCACTGGGGACATGTCCCCAGCACTTTTCGAAATCCCGTTTGTGTCCCCCAACTTTACAAATATGTTTATTATTTTGTACCGCATGCCGTCATCGCCACGGAGGAGCACTCAGAGAGAGAGAGATAATTCCAACGTGTACACTAGGACAGGACAACAACAGTTCAAAAGGGGAGTGATTAGTAACATATGCATAAATAAAACGCAAAAGCAAGAGTACCATTTAAATGTAAAATAGCTTGTTGATCATCTTTTCAAGGGTAAATCCATCTGTCTCTGCATTGAAACACGTTTTAGGAAACAGGAATGATAGAAAGCTTTACAGCTTCACGTTGTCTCAAACCCTCGATAGTGAGTTAAAGTTTGGGAAATCATACAGCAAACAAATATAGTGTAAAGCTATGCCCTGAAATCCCGTGAAACAGTGACATAACTTCAACAATAACAAAGGACATCTCAAAGTATGAATTTTTGTGCACTGATTTAACTTACAGCTTAATGAGAGGAATTAGTATAAATTAGGCATATCATTGAGTCTTTAGGTAAACCAACTGCCATGAACATCCGTGTCCCTTTTGTGGTGTCCTCATTGGTCCACATCCAAAATGTCAGTTCAGTTCAAAATGTCGGTCAGAAAGAAAAAAGTACTTTGCATGATGTCAGGACCTCGACACAAGCCGATGAACCCAAACGACAAAGTCTTGAATATAAAAAAAGTATATTTATTTTCACAGTGCAGGTAATGCCTCTTAGAGTAGGTGTTGAACATAACAAAAGGCGCTCACAAGGAGGAAAAAACTAGCATAACAAAATGAGGACTTCATAAAAACTTAAGCCAACAAAAATAAACAAAATTAAAGCTGCAAGCAGCATTGAGCGGGTCTTCGACGCTCCGCAGGCTGTTGTCCGCACTTCGACGTCAGGCAGATGTCTCGAGAACTCGCCGTTGGCAAACGTGAGAAGTTTCAGGTCAATCGGACAACGTACAGGGGAGTTACAACAGTATCATAAACATTATGTTTTATGGCGAGTGATCTGTCGCCATGGCAACGGAATTTGATGACACCCCATAATATACTTAGATGTGTTGAAGGGCTGCATCTTTATCAAACCTATGAAGTTTTGTGACGCTTGGAGCATGTTAACTGGAGTAATGAGAAAACCGTGTTTCACAGCGACCATTTTGTTACCATAGAAACGAAATTTGAAGAAATCTCAAAACTGACACATATATGTCTCGAGGGCTTGACGGTTAGCAGACATGTGAAATTTGAACACTATTTTACCATTTGCACAGGAGTTATAGCAATATCGTGCTTAACGACGAGGGAAGCGTTGCCATGGCAACAGCCTTTGCGGAAAACTCACTATTGTCATATTGAGGTGTTGAGGGCCGGACCATTAGCCATCATCTGAAGTCTGGTGCGGTTTGGAAGATTTTCCATTGAATTACGACAACACCATATTTCATGGCGAGGGAACTGTCGCCATGGCAACGGCATATGATGACATCCCCTAATTGACATAGAGCTGTTGAGGGCCGGACCATTAATGATAGCCTGAAGCAGAGTCCTGCACGGGTCTGATTTTCAAGACCCGCTCCCCCGCTCCCGCCCCGCACCCGCGACGTGCAATACCGATCCCGCCCCGCTACCCGCACATATTGCCAATTAGTTCCGCAACCCGACCCGACCCATCGGCACAAGATCTGCAACCCGACCCGAACCCGCATAGCCTATATATGAGCAGTGAAAACGTGCAATTATTAACACACGCAGTTGCATATTTGTCTCAAAAAGCGTGGGATGTTGGTTATTTTCTACATCTAGGATGACACTAAAAGCCTCCCAGACGTTGGATTTCGCTCTGGAGGAAGTGTTATTGAAAATGCTGTATTCTCCGCTCGAGAGCTTCACCTCAGCCATTTCGAATGTGGCGCACACAGCAGCAGATCTGTCGCCATGGCAACGGCATATGATGACATCCCCTAATTGATATAGAGCTGTTCAGGGCCGGACCATTAGCCATTATCTGAAGTCTGGGGCCGTTTGGACGATTTTCCATTGAATTATGGTTCGACCATTGAGTTCTGGTCGAACGCACTTATTGTAAGTCGCTTTGGATAAAAGCGTCAGCTAAATGCAATGTAATGTAATTACGACAACACCAGGTTTTTTGGCGAGGGAGGCGTTGACATGGAAACGGCATATGATGACGTCCCATAATTGGCGGAGAGCTGTTTAGGGCCGGACCATCAGCCATCATATGAAGTCTGGTGCCGTTTGGACGATTTTCCATTGAATTACGACAACACCAGGTTTTTTGGCGAGGGATGCGTTGCCATGGCAACGGCGTAAGATGACATCCCCTAATTGACATAGAGCTCTTGAGGGCCGGACCATTAATGATAGTCTGAAGTCTGGTGCTGTTTGGACAATTTTCCATTGAATTACAACATCGTATTTTTTTCGGCGAAGGATGTGTTGCCATGGAAACGTCAAAGTCAAAGATAGTTTATTTTCATACGTATAAAAAATGCTTGCCATGTAGGCTGTGTTTGCTGGAGATGGACATGATTTAGTTAGTGTTGTAGCTGAGATTCGTCCCGTTCCAATGATGTATGGGATGTATTGATTTGATACAAGCAAGCCAGTGTTTCATGATACATAACCCAGTCTTCCTGAAATAATTTGCGCAAGCTTCATTTAAATCAAGTGTCTCAGAAATCAGTGACACATGGTGACAGTGAATTTTATACTGTGACAGTCCAAGGCGTCTTATATGTTCATTTCTTATTTTAACAGTTACTTACCTGAATATAATTGTAATTGTATTCATTTGTGTGATCTATCTTGTGTGAATCTGTGTTTTTCAATCTCCAGTGTTGCTGCTGTTTAAACTGCTGAATTTCCCCACAGCAGGGATTAATAAAGGTCCATGTTATCTTATCTTACTCACAGGAACACATTGTGGGGAAACGAGACATCTTTTTCTATTCAATATATTGATTTCTTGGCCTTTAATAAAAAACAACAACAACAAATGCATCGCAAGAACAGGACAGAGCTATGTTTCCTGACACGCTTTTATTTTGAAGGCGTGACTTCCGGTGCCCACTGCCCACCTCGCCGCATGGTTACAACACTTGCAGGTTCCTGCCACAGTAGTCTGTGTTTATGACATCCAGCAGCAGGATATTTCTGCTCCCCTCGAAGGCTGCATTTCTTTACAGCTTTTTGGACTCCGAGAAGCACCAAAGAAATGACTTTACCGTCGAGGATTTAGCAAGTTTTGTGTTGTTTTGTACTTGAACCCTTCTTGAAAGTGAGCTGAACGTCGCACTTGTCACCATGAGAAGCAGGAGCAACTCCGGCGTAAAGCTGGACAACTATGCCCGGATGGTGCACCAAACTATCCTGAGACACCAAGTGAGTATTTTATAGTGTTCTAGTCAAATGCACAGTTAAATAAAAGTACATTATCATTTGTTTCATGCTTGCAGGCAGGTTCGCTGGGGCAGTCACAGCAGTGTTTATGTAAATGCATATTGCACAATGCATCTTTACACACTATATTACACACTCATTACTTGTTACAGTGTGTCTTCATGAAGCTTAAAAAATATTATTTTGCGCTTGCACTTTTCTCTCATTTAAAATACATGATATGTTCCCAAGTATGAATATTTCACCCATGTGTGATTGTTGCATCAAAGGTTTTAACGTGCAGCTCCAACACACTCCACTCTTCTGAACTGGATGCAGGGATTTGGGTTTGTGTTGGGTTGGGAATCTGGAAAAATCATTTTATGGATTTGAGCATAGGGTTAATTGTTATGTTGTCACAATAAATGAATGCCATTGCATGTCATGTCACACGTAGCTTTGTAAAATAGTCAATATTACATTACATTGCATTTAGCTGACGCTTTTATTCAAAACGACTTACAATAAGTGCATTGACCAAGAAGATACAAACTAGAAGAAAACAGAATCATATAAGTACATCAAGTTTCAACTAGTTTTAGTCCTTTGTTAGTATTAAGTGCTTTGTTAGTAATTGTATCGCTCGAAGTGGAGTCGGAAGAGATGAGTTTTCAGTCTGCGGGAAGGTGTGTAAGCTCTCTGCTGTCCTGATGTCAATGGGAGCTCATTCCACCATCTTGGAGCCAGGATAGCAAACCCACGTGTTTTTGCTGATGGGAACTTGGGTCCCCCTCGCAGCGAGGGTGCAGCGAGTCGTTTGGCTGATGCAGAGCGGAGTGCACGTGCTGGGGTGTACGGTTTAACCATGTCCTGGATGTAGGAGGGGCCAGATCCATTCGCAGCATGGTACGCAAGTACCAGTGTCTTGAAGTGGATTCTAGCAATTACTGAAAGCCAGTGGAGGGAGCGGTGGAGCGGCGTGGTGTGGGAGAATGTAGGAAGGTTGAAGACCAGACGAGCCGCTGCATTCTGGATGAGCTGCAGAGGTCGGATGGCACATGCAGGGAGACCAGCCAGGAGGGAGTTACAGTAGTCTAGGCGTGAGGTGACGAGAGCCTGGACCAGAAGTTGCGGTGCTTTCTGGGTCAGCTGGGGACGCATCCTCCTGATGTTGTAGAGAGTGTATCTGCAGCAGGCAGCGATGTTTGCAGTGAAGGACAGCAAAAATACTTGGCTTTTAGAGCAAAAATCAACACTACATGCTTATTCTTAATTAAGTCAATAAAGACACCGATGAGGAGAAGAAAACATTCTGAATTTGGGGTTTAATCCTGAATTATTTAAGCACACAATCATTATCGTGGAGGTTTTGGGATCTCACCTTTCAGTGATGTGCTCTTTACGTGTAGATCTAAACTAGTTTAAAACTGCAAATGGAAGTGGTTGAATTTGGAGTGAAGTCATCGTTTGAAACATTCAGCTCACTGCTCAGCACTAATGACTGAGTGTGTTCACAGTGCGTGGAGGGTTGCTGCAGCCGCTGATTAAAAGCAATGCATATATATATTTCTGTCTGTTATTCTTCGGGTAATACATGTTGTAGCCAGAGATGTCATAGTGCAGCCTTTCAACAGTCTACTCCATTAGCAAAATAGCTCAACACGTGCTACTGTAAACACATCAAGTACACACACTTTTCCACAAAGAACATGTCGACTTCCTCGCTGGTGTATTTGTGAAACTTACCGCAAAGCCACATTTATCTCCATTTGTGAGGACACTTGATGTTGAATAACTGCCACCATGCCTCAGTAAGCCGCAGAAAACAAATCCGGAGAATTATTATTTAGTAACTGTTCAGGGACAACATATATTTGTACAGTTTACAAAGATATAATCGTACTCTTCTTCCTCTTAAACTGCATCACACATTTCCCGTGTATTTTTCTATTATAAAGGCTTTTTGTGTCTCTTAACAACAGGAAGCAACTGGGCTATTGGGAAATGTTATTAAGTGATATGTTACAGATACTAAACTTGAAGGAAGTTGCTTTAATTCTCAAAGGAAAATAAAAAAGGTTGCTAAAGGAGAAGATGTGTACACAAATACTTTTTTACACATATTTCTGGCCCCTCTGTTTTGTTAACCTTTGACCTCTCTCTGCGTCTGACAGGATCCAGTGACGGGTCTGCTGCCTGGCAGCTCGGATCAGAACCACTCGTGGGTCAGAGACAATGTGTACTGCGTCCTCTCAGTGTGGGGGCTCAGCCTGGCCTACAGGAAGAACGCTGACCGCGACGAAGACAAGGCCAAGGCCTACGAACTGGAGCAGGTGTGTGTGTGTGTGTGTGTGTGTGGTTCTGGAAAAGAAGACAGTGGAATAGTGTGGTGCTGTGATAACGTACTTACTAGTGGGGCACAAAAGTATTTAGTCAGCCACCAATTGTGCAAGTTCTCCCACTTAAAAAGATGAGAGGCCTGTAATTGTCATCCTAGGTATACTTCAACTATGAGAGACAAATGAGAAGAAAAAAAAATCCAGAAAATCACATTGTCTGATTTTTGAAGAATTTATTTGCAAATGATGGTGGAAAATAAGTATTTGGTCAATAACAAAAGTTCATCTCAATACTTTGTTATATAGCCTTTGTTGGCAATGACAGAGGTCAAACGTGTTATGTAAGTCTTCACAAGGTTTTCACACATTGGTATTTTGGCCCATTCCTCCATGCAGATCTCCTCTAGAGCAGTGATGCTTTGGGGCTGTCGCTGGGCCACACAGACTTTCAACTCCCTCCAAAGATTGTCTATGGGGTTGAGATCTGGAGACTGGCTAGGCCACTCCAGGACCTTGAAATGCTTCTTACGAAGCCACTTCTTCGTTGCCCGGGCGGTGTGTTTGGGATCATTGTCTTGCTGAAAGACCCAGCCACATTTCAACCAACGCAACATATGGATTGTCGAAAGCTGACTTTCGTTCAGATCATCGTCATTTACCATGAAACCAAGTAAAGCTGATTGATGTTGATTGACGGTGACGTGTCCAGAACTTATCACTCGTATCGCAGCTGCCCCCATGACTCCCATCCATCCGACACTCGTGATGGCTAAATATTTGCAGATCGGTTTCATCAAATCCACAACAGGTGTGTGACCGTGGGGTTCAGAGGGCTCGATCAAAACGACAAAGCATGAAACTAGGGCTGCTCAATTAATCGTATTTTAATCGCGATTACGATTATGGCTTGCAACGATTACGAAAAAAACGTAATCGAAATAAAACGATTATTTTTTTATTATTATTATGACTTTTTTGTTTGTTGTTGTTGTGGTTTTTCAGTTGAATTATACTTAAAGTTCAGGGTAATCAACTGTTAAAAACATACTTTTCAAAAAAATGTTTCTCCAATAAATGGATGTTTATGAATAATCGCATTTAATAATCGCAATTACAATTATTGACCCAAATAATCGAGATTATGATTTTTGCCATAATCGAGCAGCCCTACATGAAACTATAGTCAGTCTCCAAAGCAGGAGTGGTGTTAACCTTGGAAATCTGGGGAGCTGTGAGGTTCAAAGAATACAGGCCTCGAGTTATTTGTTTAGGGTTGAGCTGCGCTGAAATTGACCTACTAAGTTACTCGAGCCATAGCTCAACCGTGCCGCTCTTCCTGCAAAGGTCAAAGGTCACTGTTGCTGTTGGGACCGCACCACAGTAGAGAGGGGAAGTGTTGGCGACGGAGTTTATTTTTGTCGCTATCAAGAGACTGAAATGAATGAACATTTGATGAATAGTCTGCGGTACAAAACACCACAAATGAAATCCTATTGCGACCTAATTTCTGCCTGGTTTTGACAAATAGCATGGTAGCATTGGAAGTAATGACCTACTGTTCTACTGTATGTCTGACAAAACCACAAAGCATGATTTATTTTCAAGCCAGAGAAGCCCTTCTTCCTCGCTCTTGTTTGCTGGTTTTTGCATCTAGGTTATCCTTCATAAAGATCCTGAAACCACAAACACTAAAAACTATTTACAGAACTGAAAGGCACATCCGAAAATGGTTTCCGAGTCTAAATCGTCCGGCCATCTTTTTTCTCTGTGTGTGATATTCCTTTAACATTACTCGCTGGAAAAAGAGACGGTGCTATTTTTAAAATTGGATCACAAGTTCCATTTAAAGTAAGAGTTATTGTTATAGTTTCAATTAACTGATAAGTGCACATTACAAGTGGTTTTCTCGAAAGACTAAATGTGAATAGATATGAGATGTATATTTGATTAATTGTTGAGATTCATGAATGTGTGACCAACTTTTAAGGCAATCTAACACTACTATCAACCTCAAAGATCACCAAAGGCGTTAAGATACATCATATGAAAACCATGTATGTCTTTACAAAATTGTGTGCCAATCTAAGCTTATGATACATTTAATGGACAAATTAAAATGTTGACCCGCTGGTGGCACTAGAAGAAAAGTAAATGACCAAATAAGCTCTCTTGGGACCAATAATGTGTGTAAAAAAAACTAGGGCTGGGACTTTAACACGTTAATTAAGATTAATTAATTACACAAAAATTAACGCGTTAAAAAAATTAACGCATTTTAATCGCACTTATTTTTGCACAGCGGAACGTTTCTCACTGGATGAGTTTCAGGCGTACCGATTATACTGGAGCACCAACTAACGTTCATGACTTCAGCATGGGACTTCAAACAACAACAAACCACGGTGAACAATAGTCAAACATGAACGAACAAGCTGATGAGACCGCTTTGGTCGGCCCCGTGGATGGGACACTTTGTCTTAAAAAACGGACGGATGGAAGCGTCGATAAGAGCTTCCATCCGCAGCTCCCATTTGCATATCACCGCAACACATCAAGCCTAAAGTATCACCTAAATGCAGAGCATGTAGCAGCTAGCGTGGACGTTAGCCCGACTCCGAATGCAAGGAACCACACCCTGACCCGACCCACACTCAACCAGAGGACTGGTTTCAGGGCCAGGATCAGTCAGTCCACGTCTGAGAGAATAACCAGCTCCCTGGCTCTCTGGACTGCACTCGACTGTCGACCACCTGGAGTAACATCCATGTGGAAATTGCTTCTCCCTGTTCTCAGGTGAAATATGTATCTTTGATTAAAAATGCGATTAATTTCGATTAATTAATTACAAAGCCTCTAATTAATTAGATACATTTTTTTAATCGAGTCCCGGCTCTAAAAAAAACAAATGAATAGTTGGTACTGTAAGCTATTTCAGTCCAGATCTAACAATTGGAACCAACATACAAACCAAAATTGCTATTGTAGTTAAAAGTATTTTTGCTGAGCAAAATAAATTGATTTGTTTGGACTTCAAATCCTGGAAAACAATTGAAAGTAACGTGTGATTACATATTTTGATTGAAGCAGTCACAGCGTACACTCATTCACAAAGTATGAAAGGAATAACTTATTTTCCATTAAGGTGTATTTATGTTTTACACTTTAGTCCGTAATGTTGCTCTAACTGAAAACCAGATGCAAGGTGTGGGAACAAGTTGATTTGAATCTCTTTCTCCTCAGAGCGTGGTGAAGCTAATGAGAGGCATCCTCCAGTGCATAATGAGACAGGTATGTTCTCTCAAATACCCCTTCTTCGTTTTTCACGATGCATACATTGTTGAGTTTTTATACCGCTTCCTTCCTCTTCCTTTGTAGATGGATAAAGTGGAGAAGTTTAAATACAGCAGAAGCACCTCAGACTCGCTCCACGCCAAGTACAACACCAACACCTGTGCTCCGATAGTGGCAGACGATGAATGGGGTCACCTGCAAGTCGACGCCACCTCCCTCTTCCTGCTCTTCCTCGCTCAGATGACTGCTTCCGGTAAATATAGGAGGACAGGATATTCAAGTTATTTTCCAGAAGTTAATCCAGAGTTAATTTCTGGCGTATTATATTTAAAATGTATCCGAGAGCATCTGATTTAGTTCAACTGAAAAAACCAGATCAAGGATATTTGAGTTAATGTGAAGGAAACTGAAATGTGGCGTTATGAAACTTAAGATACTACATGCAGTTATATAAAAGTAAGTGTTATTTTTGTCTTCTATTTTCAGATTTAGACACAGATTGAGATTGATCATAGTAGGTGTATCTTACGTCCCCACTAGGGATGAGGAAATGCAACACACACCAGTTGGAATTCGTATAATATAAAGGGTTTATTTTAAATAGCAGAGGTAAACAAAGTGGCAGGCCTGGAACAAACAAAAGGGCACAGGTTAACAAATAACCAAACAAAGGGAGGACTCTAACAAAAGGAGTCGACTTGCATACAAGGAAATAAAGACTATTACACTCGATAAGAAACCAAACCTCACTTTAAAAGTGGTACAACCAACACAAAGAATCTATACACATCTAAACTAAAGGCAACAGGCACACAATCCTAAGCTATTCTAAACACTATCTAAACTATCTCCTAAGGGTGCCCCGAACCAGGCTAAAGACTAAGGGTGCCCCGAACCAGGCTAAAGACTAAGGGTGACCGTGCCTTTGAGGCAAGTTGAACCACAGTTGAACAGATCTGTCTGAGGACCAAGTAGCGAGAGGCGTCTGTCACACATCGCAGAGCCTCCAGAGTGTCCCCAGGCTTTGTAGTCATCTCCAGCAGGTGTGCGCCGGCTGTGCGCTGCGATTGGAGTGCGTCGGGCTCCAATCACAATCTTCAGGAGGCGGACCAGGAGATGGCAGCCAATCACGTCAGGGCAACCGCACAGCTCATTTACATACAACATAGATTAGCACAGTTAAGAGGACCAGGAAGGCAGCAGCCGCACAGCGTATCAGTGAATTGTGTTTCATGGCACTTCTTCATTCCAGCACAGACAAATACTTTAATGCCTGCATTAACTATTTACGTAAAATCTAATAAAACCTTTTCTGTGTTTGTGTGTGCGCACCAGGTCTCCATATCGTCTATACTCAAGATGAAGTGGACGTAGTTCAGAATCTCATGTTCTACATCGAGACGGCTTACAAAGTGGCTGTAAGTGTCCTTCCATTGTCAATAGAAGCAATTCCACTTACGGTGCTTTTCCACTGCAGGCCTCGCTCCGCTTAGTACGGTATGGCTAGGCCTTGGTAGGCCAGGCTCACTTTATGCTGCGTTTCCATTACAGTTTAGGAACTGGGGTAGTAGCTATAGTAACGCAGTGTAGGCGGAGCCGTGACGTTATCTTCAATGCGAACCACAAAACCAGCCGTTAGCTATTAGCACTCAGAGCTCACAGCTCCTCATATCTGTTCAGAAACGAGACAAAAGTTAAACAAGTTCAAACCACAGACTACCTGTGTCATGGAGGATACAGTCGCTGCTTTATTTATGTCTGTATAGGCCGTTGCTGTGAGTGTGGACGGTCGGAGCATATATTGCGTTAGCTTAGCCGATCTCCATTCAGAAAACACGCATTTTAAAGGGTCTGTCTGCAGACTTGTCAAAGCATTAATTCATGGTCTTTACTAAGCGGTATCAGTATGTTGTTACTTCGGCATCATTTTGAAACGTGTATTACAATTAAACCACGGTCAAATATGTTCATCTTGTTGGAGTTGCCAGCGATTCTCTCACTAGCTTAGCAGACTCAGCCCGGTTGTTGGCCCGGAAAGAAGCTCGATTTTGGAGAGCCAGAAAACTGTGAAAAAGTACCCGCTAGCCGGAACTACGCCAAGTAACCAAAAACGGTCCGGGCACGGCACGCTTAAACCGCGCTGTTGTGGAAATGCGCCATTAGAACTGAGTCTTTCAGCCTGGACCCTATTTTCACGTATCGAGCAAATTCCACACCTTCAATGACAAAGTTAAAGTGCTTGTTTTTGCCACGGACAGATTCAGATTGTTGATGTCCAACAAGATTCCGAACCTCTCTTTGACCACAACTTGAAACTGTAGGATCCAGGTGGAAAAATACTGAATTGACCCTTTTTAATTCCTGGAACATTTTCAATAATGTTTATATTTATTTTTCTTGATCCTGTAATGTGACATTTAACTTCCATCTTGTTCATTTATGTTCCTCACAGGATTATGGGATGTGGGAGAGAGGAGACAAAACCAACCAGGGCATCACCGAGATTAACGCCAGCTCCATAGGCATGGCTAAGGTTAACACACACACACACACACACACACACACACACACACTCTCTCTCTCTCTCTCTCTCTCTCTCTCTCTCTCTCTCTCTCTCTCTCTCACACAGCAGGTAGATGGCGTAAAGAAAGATGGCGGCAGTGAGAACAGGTGCTCCAGTAAAACTCTCTGGCTGGTTGAAAGGTATCTAGTCACTGCTGCGGCCTTTAGGCTGACCTTTAATGGCCCGGACTCTCCAAACTGACTCCGGATCAGATGGTAGGACACTGTTTTGGTGCTGAAAGTGAAAACAGCAGCACAAATACTTAGTGATATCAGTGTAGATACATAACATGCTGCTGTAAGATGAAAAGCCCTCAGTTAAAAACAGTTTTAAAGAACAGAACATCAGTCATTTTTAGCAATAAAGGTTTAATTTTCTTCTCCATTAATTATCAAAACAAATAATATTAGGAGAAAGAGTCTTGATTCTTGTGAGGGACTTTTCAGATAACAGGAAACTCTGTGTGTGTGCGACCCAGCCTGTCCTTGGCTCTCTGTGTACACGGGGTATCAGGTTCTCTGTGAACCTTCAGGAATGGATCACACTCAGAAATAACACGGGACTCGCAGTACCCAACACACACACACACACACACACCACACACACACGACACACAGAGACACACCGAGAGACACACACACACACCGAGAGACACACACACACACACACACACACACGGTTTATTTTAAGACTTTGGAAAGGGGCACCCCTGCAGGACTTTCCTAGCTCCATTAATAACATCTAGTTATTCCCAATTTAGAATAATATAGAATAAAACATACATCAAGAGAAACATCTGCAATAAAAGGACAAAGTAAAATATAGATATGTAAACATTTGTTTATTACGATATATTATGTTGTGTATTAGTACTAATGCTAATAATGGGCATTTATGAAAGCAGAACAGCCTGATTTCAGAATGATATATATTATATTAATGCATTCTAAAGATAAGTGCATTAATGAGATCATCCCTAATGCTGGCACCTGTTGTATTACATCATAGTGCAATCATAGTTATCAAAAGGTCACATGACGTCTGTAGTCATCAAAAGGTCACATGACGTCTGTAGTTATCAAAAGGTCACATGACGTCTGTAGTTATCAAAAGGTCACATGACGTCTGTAGTTATCAAAAGTTCACATGACGTCTGTAGTCATCAAAAGGTCACATGACGTCTGGAGTCATCAAAAGGTCACATGACGCCTGTAGTCATCAAAAGGTCACATGACGTCTGTAGTTATCAAAAGGTCACATGACGTCTGTAGTTATCAAAAGGTCACATGACGTCTGTAGTCATCAAAAGGTCACATGACGTCTGTAGTTATCAAAAGGTCACATGACGTCTGTAGTTATCAAAAGGTCACATGACGTCTGTAGTTATCAAAAGGTCACATGACGTCTGTAGTTATCAAAAGGGCACATGACGTCTGTAGTCATCAAAAGGTCACATGACGTCTGTAGTTATCAAAAGGTCACATGACGTCTGTAGTCATCAAAAGGTCACATGACGTCTGTAGTTATCAAAAGGTCACATGATGTCTGTAGTTATCAAAAGGTCACATGACGTCTGTAGTTATCAAAAGGTCACATGACGTCTGTAGTCATCAAAAGGTCACATGACGTCTGTAGTTATCAAAAGGTCAGATGACGTCTGTAGTTATCAAAAGGTCAGATGACGTCTGTAGTCATCAAAAGGTCACATGACGTCTGTAGTTATCAAAAGGTCACATGACGTCTGTAGTTATCAAAAGGTCACATGACGTCTGTAGTCATCAAAAGGTCACATGACGTCTGTAGTTATCAAAAGGTCACATGACGTCTGTAGTCATCAAAAGGTCACATGACGTCTGTAGTTATCAAAAGGTCACATGACGTCTGTAGTTATCAAAAGGTCACATGACGTCTGTAGTTATCAAAAGGTCACATGACGTCTGTAGTTATCAAAAGGTCACATGACGTCTGTAGTCATCAAAAGGTCACATGACGTCTGTAGTTATCAAAAGGTCAGATGACGTCTGTAGTTATCAAAAGGTCACATGACGTCTGTAGTTATCAAAAGGTCACATGACGTCTGTAGTTATCAAAAGGTCACATGACGTCTGTAGTTATCAAAAGGTCACATGACGTCTGTAGTCATCAAAAGGTCACATGACGTCTGTAGTCATCAAAAGGTCACATGACGTCTGTAGTCATCAAAAGGTCACATGACGTCTGTAGTCATCAAAAGGTCACATGACGTCTGTGTTTGTCCTGCAGGCGGCTCTGGAGGCTCTGGACGACCTCAACCTTTTCGGAGCGAAAGGAGGACCGGGGTCTGTGGTCCACGCTCTGGCTGACGACATCCAGCACTGCCAGGTACACACACACACACACACACACACACACACACACACACACACACACACACACACACACACACACACACACACACACACACACACACACACACACACACACACACACACACACACACACACACATCTGGCTTTTTCTCAAATAAAAAAAATTAGGACTTTTTCTCAAAAATCTGCCTTTTCTCCAAAAATGTTAATAATCCCTCGTCACCGGCTTGAGTCCTCACATACAGAGCATCAAGTAGTTCCTGAGCAGTGTCCTTCACATGCTGATATCCAAGAGAGGGAGTCACACAGTCACAAGATGGAGGAATAGAAAGCAGTGTTCAATGTTTACTTCAGATTAGCTCCACGTCAGAAATGAGCATGCTTGATGTCTCTCTCCATAGAGGCTGAATCATCATGTTCATCACATAGCTATCACATGCCTCAAACAGTCCTGATGCTCTTCAGGGCATCACACATCCTGTCATGCTCACAGCTACAGTTGGGACACCTTTGTGAGCATGTGGACTCTCATACTGGAAGAGGACTTTCAGTATTTTCCCCAACAGATGCCATGATTTATATTTATCCCTCGCTCTCTCCCTTCTCCAGTCCATCCTGACGTCGATGTTACCCCGAGCCTCCATCTCTAAAGAGGTGGACGCAGGAGTCCTCGCCATCATCTCGTACCCCGCCTTCGCTGTGGAGGACATCTCCATCGT
This sequence comes from Champsocephalus esox, assembly GCA_036324585.1. Taxonomy (NCBI): domain Eukaryota; kingdom Metazoa; phylum Chordata; class Actinopteri; order Perciformes; family Channichthyidae; genus Champsocephalus; species Champsocephalus esox. The sequence goes on from CM070489.1 coordinate 5,043,857, forward strand.
CAACAGGACCAAGGAGGAGATCATCTCCAAACTGCAGGTGCAGAGGAATGCATTAAATATTCACTTTTACTGTCAATATCAACACATATTTGAAAAGAGGAGATCAACTCTTGGAAAAAGATCGTTTTGTAGTCTACAATTCAGGACTAATCTCTTGATAACATTTCGCAATTACTGATTTAGGCCCAATCCCAAACCACACCCTACACCCTACCCCTACACCACATGTGTCAAACTCAAGGCCCGGGGGCCAAATCAGGCCCGTTGTGGATTTAATTTCGGCCGGCAGGATCATTTCTAATTCCTATTAGATCTGGCCCGCCGGTATATTGCACCTTCACTCCATCCTGAGGGTCTCCTCCGCTCAGAGCCTGACCCCAAACATTGATGACCTTGCTCCCGAGATGAGACGCCAAGTATCTGAACTAGCATCCCAGAGCAGCAACCTGAGTTCAATGGATGCTTCCTTCTGCACTTTCTCTCACGACAACAGGGCATGTTTGGTTTTCTCTGTGAGGGGAATAGTTTATTGAAGCTGCTGTTGGCCTGTGGGGAAATGTACTCATAAGAAATGACTCTGGAGAAGCTGCAGATCGAGCCGTGAGAAATTAATGCAGCTGATTATTTAATGTTGTTTTTAGAGGCGATCATTTAAGCTTTGTTAGTTCCAGGTTTAAAATGTGCAATAAGTTCATTTCAATAAGTTTTGCAATAAACATTGAACCAGTCCGGCCCTCTACTAGCACCCATTTATTTTATTTTGGCCCACTGTGTGTTTGAGTTTGACCCCCCCTGCCCTACACACTACCGCCACATTGAGGGCTGTTCCAAACCAACGAGTGTGGAGCGGTGTGGAGGGGGAGTGGGCTATCAAGCCCTCAAACAGCGAGTCTGCATCGGTGCTGACTGGAGACCGGTCTCCACGCTGTGTGTGTCCGTCAGGAAACAAGCTGTTTACAAACAGTTCCAGCCAACATCCACTGATAAAGTGCGATGGTAACAGTTCCCTCTGTCACGGAGAAAGAGTGTGTAGGGTGTAGGGCGTGGTTTGGAATTGGACCTTAGTCTCTGTTTAGTCTATGACATGTATCACGTGTCAGGCCAATAAAGCACAACTTTGACAACTTCTTGGTTTTATAAAATACAAGAGACGTTCTCTGGGATGAACCGGTTAAGTCTTGCTTTTATATCCATTGTTGTAGCTGTAAAACAATGTTCTTTAAAGTTTGTATTCTTGGCCAAAACAAACCAGTAAAAGGATCAAAAAGTAAAGTTAGAATGGGTTTGAGGAAGTGTATTTTTACTGTCGAAATTGGCTTTCAAAAGGGAATCTGACACTACCCATGAGTACAATACAGGAAACAAATCATGATAAACACGTCACATGAAGACGGTATGGAAACCATATGCAATAAACCTCAGTTAGTATCTGATGAAGTCCAAAAGTACATTTTAACAGATGCTGCCACACTTTACACCATTTTTTACTCTCTGAATTTAGGGTCGGTACGGCTGCTGCAGGTTCCTCAGAGACGGACACAAGACCCCGAAAGAGGTAAACAACCATATTATTACTCATTTGTTTCCCTTTGTTCAGAGAGAAAGTTATTCCGTGGCTTTTCTGAGTTACGTTTTCACCACCTAAAGCAGAACATGCGAATCGACCTCTCTCGAGCAGGTGAGGAGCCCCAGTGTTATCCTGTCTGCAGTCCATTCATGGTGTCTGTTGTTCGGAGGTTCAAACTCTCCGTTTCCCTCCTCTCGAGCGGCTGTTCGAGCTGCGTGTCAGTGTTGCTTAGCTCTCACACGAAGGGAACGGTGAGGTTGTGTTTGCTTCAAAGCACTGCAGCCAAAGGAACAGGAAAAGGTTTTAGTTTCCGGAGGACTTCTTGCTGCATCTGTTCCTTAATGCTCTGATGTTCGTCTTGTAGTCCTGTGAGAATGGTGTTTCTGGTACAGCTTGTTTTCATTGTCCCAGTTATTCAGCAGCGAGACGTAGGGCTGCTCAATTAATCGTATTTTAATCGCGATTACGATTATGGCTTGCAACGATTACGACAAAAACGAAATAAAACGATTATTTTTTTATTATTATTATGACTTTTTTTTTGTTGTTGTGGTTTTTCAGTTGAATTATACTCAAAGTTCAGAGTAATCAACTGTTAAAAACATACTTTTCAAAAAGATGTTTCTCCAATAAATGAATGTTTATGAATAATCGCATTTAATAATCGCAATTATTGACCCAAATAATCGAGATTATGATTTTTGCCATAATCGAGCAGCCCTAGCGAGACGTCTAAAGGAATATTTGAAATGAGAAAAGGAGGCATACAAAGCCTATACAAGCAATTGTAAAAAGGTTTTAGCCCAAAAACGTGCACTTTTATGGATTTTCAAAAGTTAAAAAGTGACCTTTTAACACACAAGGGTCCCAAACTCCAGCGTCATAAAGAATATCTTTTTTTTGTCTTTTCTTAGTCAACATAACTTGTGTGAATTAGCATTTGTGCTGCAGTGCACTAGATCAATACAATATCACTTTTGAATATTCTACCCTCACACACATGAATGTCATTTCCTCTGCAGGATCCAAACCGCCTGTATTACGAGTCTGCAGAGCTGAAGCTGTTTGAGAACATCGAGTGTGAGTGGCCGTTGTTCTGGACCTACCTCATCCTGGACGGCATCTTCATCAACAGCCCCGAGCAGGTACTCTTCATCACTATGGACAGTATGGGTACACACCTGGATGTTTAATATCATATATGTGCAGAGATGGCCAAAGTACACACATCCTTTACTCAAGTAGAAGTACGGATGTTTAAAAATACTCTGGTACAAGTAGAAGTACTGACTAAACTTCTTTACTCAAGTCAAAGTAAAGAGGCTTTGAAGTGTCCTTCAGTAAAAAGTACCCATAACTAGCAGCTGTTTTAAAGAGTACCTGACCTCCCTTTATATTAATAGAACAATAATGTCATTGTTAGCTAATGAATGTTTCCATGGTGACCAACGGCAACATGACAACGTTTCCATTGGTCCCTCTTCTTTAGAGAAGACCAGGAAGTGATGGATACACGGATCGTGTTCCAACCAATAGGCACGCAGTGACTCTAGAGAATAATGATCACGCACCAAACACACATTCAGACTAAAGGAACCAGCTGTTTGGGAAATGAGAGAAGTAGAAAGTACAGGTATTTGAGTTCAACATGTAAGAAGTAGAAAGTACAGGTATTTGAGTTCAACATGTGAGAAGTAGAAAGTACAGGTATTTGAGTTCAACATGTAGAGAAGTAGAAAGTACAGGTATTTGAGTTCAACATGTAAGAAGTAGAAAGTACAGGTATTTGAGTTCAACATGTGAGAAGTAGAAAGTACAGGTATTTGAGTTCAACATGTGAGAAGTAGAAAGTACAGGTATTTGAGTTCAACATGTAAGAAGTAGAAAGTACAGGTATTTGAGTTCAACATGTGAGAAGTAGAAAGTACAGGTATTTGAGTTCAACATGTAGAGAAGTAGAAAGTACAGGTATTTGAGTTCAACATGTGAGAAGTAGAAAGTACAGGTATTTGAGTTCAACATGTGAGAAGTAGAAAGTACAGGTATTTGAGTTCAACATGTAAGAAGTAGAAAGTACAGGTATTTGAGTTCAACATGTAAGAAGTAGAAAGTACAGGTATTTGAGTTCAACATGTAGAGAAGTAGAAAGTACAGGTATTTGAGTTCAACATGTAAGAAGTAGAAAGTACAGGTATTTGAGTTCAACATGTAAGAAGTAGAAAGTACAGGTATTTGAGTTCAACATGTGAGAAGTAGAAAGTACAGGTATTTGAGTTCAACATGTGAGAAGTAGAAAGTACAGGTATTTGAGTTCAACATGTAAGAAGTAGAAAGTACAGGTATTTGAGTTCAACATGTAGAGAAGTAGAAAGTACAGGTATTTGAGTTCAACATGTAGAGAAGTAGAAAGTACAGGTATTTGAGTTCAACATGTAAGAAGTAGAAAGTACAGGTATTTGAGTTCAACATGTAAGAAGTAGAAAGTACAGGTATTTGAGTTCAACATGTAGAGAAGTAGAAAGTACAGGTATTTGAGTTCAACATGTAAGAAGTAGAAAGTACAGGTATTTGAGTTCAACATGTAAGAAGTAGAAAGTACAGGTATTTGAGTTCAACATGTAAGAAGTAGAAAGTACAGGTATTTGAGTTCAACATGTAAGAAGTAGAAAGTACAGGTATTTGGGTTCAACATGTAAGAAGTAGAAAGTACAGGTATTTGAGTTCAACATGTGAGAAGTAGAAAGTACAGGTATTTGAGTTCAACATGTAAGAAGTAGAAAGTACAGGTATTTGAGTTCAACATGTAAGAAGTAGAAAGTACAGGTATTTGAGTTCAACATGTAGAGAAGTAGAAAGTACAGGTATTTGAGTTCAACATGTAAGAAGTAGAAAGTACAGGTATTTGAGTTCAACATGTAAGAAGTAGAAAGTACAGGTATTTGAGTTCAACATGTAAGAAGTAGAAAGTACAGGTATTTGAGTTCAACATGTAAGAAGTAGAAAGTACAGGTATTTGAGTTCAACATGTGAGAAGTAGAAAGTACAGGTATTTGAGTTCAACATGAGAGAAGTAGAAAGTACAGGTATTTGGGTTCAACATGTAAGAAGTAGAAAGTACAGGTATTTGAGTTCAACATGTAAGAAGTAGAAAGTACAGGTATTTGGGTTCAACATGTAAGAAGTAGAAAGTACAGGTATTTGAGTTCAACATGTAAGAAGTAGAAAGTACAGGTATTTGAGTTCAACATGTAAGAAAGTCAGATGGTTCGACGTAGAAGTAAAAATACAGGTATTTGGTTCAACATGTGAGAAGTAGAAAGTAGAGGTATTTGGGTTCAACATGTAAGAAGTAGAAAGTAGAGGTATTTGGGTTCAACATGTAAGAAGTAGAAAGTACAGGTATTTGCGTTCAACATGTGAGAAGTAGAAAGTACAGGTATTTGTGTTCAACATGTAAGAAGTAGAAAGTACAGGTATTTGAGTTCAACATGTAAGAAGTAGAAAGTTCAGGTATTTGTGTTCAACATGTAAGAAGTCAAAGTAAAAAGTCGTCAGAAAAATAAGTAGTGGAGTAAAGTACTGATAGCAGAAACATGTACTTAAGTACAGTAACGAAGTATTTGTACTCCACGGCTTCCCCCCTGTGTGTCTGTGTTTCTTTCCTCAGGTGCAGGAGTACCAGGAGGCTCTGGAGGGGATCCTGATCAAACAGAAGGACGGGATCCGGCTCGTGCCTGAGCTCTACAGCGTACCTGCTGATAAGGTGAGGCGTTTGAGGGAGGCTGTAGAAAACGTGTGCTGACATGTTGGCAATAAAAACAGTCTGATTGAGATCCTTATATTTATATGTATATATTTATATACTGTTTTGACTGATATTGTTCTTTTCTGGTGTTTCTGCATTTTCGGATGTGTAATTAAGTAGATTATTTGTTTATATATCATTTAGAATCAGTAATAGTTTTGTATATCAATTTAGACATTGCTTAATTTTGTACTGTATACTAATTCCCATGTTACATTTTGTATTATTGTTCAAGATCAAATCAAAGGAAATCAGTTTGAACGTTTGGTTTTAGTTTTTTTGTATTTTCTAGGATTTACGTGTGCCACATTATTGCAATTGTTGTTGTTGTTTGTTTGTGAAACAGGTGGAGGAGGAGTATGTGAACCCCCACTCTGTGGAGAGAGTCCCGATGGGGAAATGTCCTCTGAAGTGGGGACAGTCTCTGTACATCCTGGGAAACCTCCTGTCAGAGGTCAAATCATTCTTACTCTAAATAAGAAGAACAGTTGAAGTTTCACTTGGAAATTCCTCGGAAACTAAAATAATTATAATTTTAAATGTTTAATCCTTTTATTTCCAGGATTATTCAGATTTTTAAAAAAAATGTTTTGTCTCGGCTATCTGTTTCTTTGTTTCAGAACACAAGCAATAGAGCAAACAGTATTTTTTCAATTGAATGCAAAACATAGGATATTGATTAGGTTGTGTTGTGTGACTTCATTATCCAACAAATCAAATTATAGTGGATTTTGTGACTCTGGGTGCGTCTCACTCCGGTTATTTTTCATTTCCTCGCTCCTCGTAGGGCTGTACCCGAATATTCGTTCGGTGGAGTACTATTCGGGTTTCAATTTCGTTATTCGGATATTTAATTATTTTTTTTAATGTATTGAAATCTCCAATATCAACGTAAGAGCGTGCGCCTCTTCGGGGGGGGCTAACACTTAACCATAAACGTTATCGTTTACTTTCTCCATCTATATATGTAGATATGACTTTTCTCCATTAATCTCCATCACATGTTGTTTCCATAGCAACAACAACTTCCTGTCAACAGCATAAACTCGCCTTCAAAATAAAAGCATGCCAAATTACACTTAAGACATACAACTGCAACGAAAGTAACGAAACACAACGCGATATCCTTTTCAATTTCAAAGAACACAAATTGGGTTACATTAACGAATAACTATAAAACAACAATACTGTAGAATAACAAAATGAATGCCGTGAATACACCGAAATACACGCGTCGAAGCGGTTCGCTGCTGATTACTACCAAATATCCAGAGCCCGAAAAATGGTATTCGGGACAGCCCTACCTCCTCGGGCACCGGAAGTTGATTAGCCTGCGCCGTCTTGAGTAGCGTCCCAGTGGCCTCATTTGTGCCGGAGGGTCGAGGAGCGATAACGGAGGAGCGATAATCGAGGAACTACCAGACCATCCTCCGGTGAAATCCTCAGACACTTGCCCCGCCCCCTCACTGTGTATCGCTCACTGATTGGACGATGCAGCGCATGCACTGATCTGGCTGCTATCAGACGATCAGCTGTGCGGCGTCGTCACGAACGGACGTCGCTTCTCGTGGCGCTCCGGAGGAAACGACGTCCCATTGCTCTTAAAACTCATTTCCCTGCTTCTCGTGGTTTCCTTGCGTCTCTCCTTCCCTGGAGGGAGGGACTAGACGCAAGTGAGGGACGCAAGGAATCCATGTAACCGAAGTGAGATGCAGCTTCTGACTTTTACCTCTTTCCCAATTGTTCAGGGATTCCTCGCCCCCGGAGAGATCGACCCTCTTAACCGACGTTTCTCCACCATCCCCAAACCTGACGTGGTGGTCCAGGGTGAGATGACGGGACACGTTTAGGACACCAGAAAGCGTTGGAGAATCCTCGTGCTAATAGTGTGTAAACCTCCTCTCCCTTGTCGTAGTGTCGATCCTGGCGGAGACGGAGGAGATCAAAGAGCTGCTGATGAAGAACGGCATCGAGGTGGAGACGGTCGCTGACATCTATCCCATCCACGTGCAGCCCTCCAGAGTCCTGAGCCACATCTACGCCCGGCTCGGTACAACCTCAGAGGACATTTTAATCCTCAATATTCAATGGAGAAGAGGGGACACATGTTGATGTAGCAGAGACATGGAGAAGAGGGGACACATGTTGATGTAGAAGAGACATGAAGAAGAGGGGACACATGTTGATGTAGAAGAGACATGGAGAAGAGGGGACACATGTTGATGTAGAAGAGACATGAAGAAGAGGGGACACATGTTGATGTAGAAGAGACATGGAGAAGAGGGGACACATGTTGATGTAGAAGAGACATGGAGAAGAGGGGACACATGTTGATGAAGAGGGGACACATGTTGATGTAGAAGAGACATGAAGAAGAGGGGACACATGTTGATGTAGAAGAGACATGAAGAAGAGGGGACACATGTTGATGTAGAAGAGACATGAGGAAGAGGGGACACATGTTGATGTAGAAGAGACATGGAGAAGAGGGAGACACATGTTGATGTAGAAGAGACATGGAGAAGAGGAGACACATGTTGATGTAGAAGAGACATGAAGAAGAGGGGACACATATTGATGTAGAAGAGACATGGAGAAGAGGGGACACATGTTGATGTAGAAGAGACATGGAGAAGAGGGGACACATATTGATGTAGAAGACACATGGAGAAGAGGGGACACATGTTGATGTAGAAGAGACATGAAGAAGAGGGGACACATGTTGATGTAGAAGAGACATGGAGAAGAGGGGACACATGTTGATGTAGAAGAGGGGACACATGTTGATGTAGAAGAGACATGGAGAAGAGGGGACACATGTTGATGTAGAAGAGACATGGAGAAGAGGGGACACATGATGATGTAGAAGAGACATGAAGAAGAGGGGACACATGTTGATGTAGAAGAGACATGAAGAAGAGGGGACACATGTTGATGAAGAAGAGACATGAAGAAGAGGGGACACATGATGATGTAGAAGAGACATGAAGAAGAGGGGACACATGTTGATATAGAAGAGACAGAGGGGACCTTTAAGGCCTGTACCCCCCCCCCGTGTTGCAGGGCGTAACCCCAGGCTGGGGCTGACGGGCCGGCCCTACCGGAGGATAGGAGTGCTGGGAACCTCCAAGTTCTACACCATCAGGAACACCATCTTCTCCTTCACGCCTCAGGTCAGCACTCGCCCTCACAGCGTCAGAAAGCAGAGATAGTTTTTACAACACTGAAGTACTAAAGCCCAAACCCTCGGAGCACCCTTCCCCCGCTCGCACTCTCCCTCCAGCTCCACTCGTCCTGAACACGTTGACTATTGAAAATATGAACTGAAGTATCTCCTCTCGGCCCCAACCCTCTGCAGTTCATCGACCACCAGCAGTTCTACTTGGCGTTGGACAACAAGATGATCGTGGAGATGCTGAGGACGGAGATCTCCTACCTGGCCTCCAGGTGGAGGATGACCGGACGGCCCACCGTCACCTTCCCCGTCTCACAGACCATGCTGAGTGAGCGCGTATTCACCGCGTGTCAAGAAGGACTGAACATGTGTTTTTTATGAGTATGGGCACATCTTTGAAATCTAAACGTATACGTGTGTGTGTGTGTGTGTGTGTGTGTGTGTGTGTGTGTGTGTGTGTGTTTCAGCTGAAGACCACACAGACCTGGACCCTACAGTCGTGGCTACACTGAAGAAGCTGCAGGACGGATATTATGGAGGAGCAAGGTGACTTTCACGAGGGACTTCTTTTCACAATTTAACAATGGGCAACATCGTTATGACTTTGTGATGTCATCACGATGTGTTGTCTTGTGTAACCGTTAGCCAATCGGCAACAAGGTACCCCCCCCTTATCACCTGAATCTCCTCTAGAGCTCCATTGAGTTCTTTGTAACCAGATGTCTCTCAGAGGGGCGTGGGGAGGGGCTCCTTGTTTTCATCTGAAGTAACAGACAGGGCTGAAACAGAGGGCATTATGGGTAATGCTGCACTGATCGGTGGATATACAGTAGAAAGGTTGGCGTCATAAACCTCAAATGATATCATACAATCCAAGCTATGGCCCAGTTCAAATACAGGCAATGACTCCTCCTCCTCCTCCTCCTCCTCCTCCTCCTCCTCCTCCTCCTCCTCTTACTACTCCTCCTCCTCCTCCTCTTACTACTCCTCCTCCTCCTCCTCTTACTACTCCTCCTCCTCTTCTTCCTCTTCCTCTTACTCCTCCTCCTCTTCTTCCTCTTCCTCCTCCTCCTCCTCCTCTTCCTCTTCCTCCTCTTACTACTCCTCCTCCTCCTCTTCCTCCTCCTCCTCCTCCTCTTCCTCCTCCTCTTCTTCCTCTTCCTCCTCTTCCTCCTCCTCTTCTTTCTCCTCCTCCTCCTCCTCCTCCTCCTCCTCCTCCTCCTCCTCCTCCTCCTCCTCCTCCTCCTCCTCCTCCTCCTCCTCCTCCTCCTCCTCCTCTCCAGGATCCAGACGGGGAAGCTGTCAGAGTTCTTGACCACTTCCTGTTTCGCTCACCTGAGCTTCCTGGACGGTAAGGCTTCCGGCAGCATGGCTCGCCGCGACGCAGCGAATGATGATGATGAGGAGGGTGACGAAGATGGATACTTGCATGAGTTACATAATGACGATGGTAAGAAAAAGACAACGGACGGACGGACGGGCGGGTGGGGAGGGAGGGTGACGCCAACGATGGGGAAAAAACGAGTTTGAGGTTTTTTTTCTTCATCGTTGGTTTGACCTTTCCTGGTGTCGTGTATCATAACCACAGACACGGTCGTGCGCTGGAGTCGAGTGGGAAGTGATTATTAATCTGATGAGACGATCGAATCACCTCGTGAACGGCACACTCTGAAGCAAGCCTTTGAATGTGGAGCTGCAAGGTTTTCCAAATTCTTTAAAAGGGACCTAAAAACATGTTAAAGGGAAACGGCCGACGATTGGAATTCACCATTTAATATGTTTGCCGCCCACTCACGTCTTCTAATTCGATTCCCTGCCATTCCGCTAACCCCTCACTAAACAATCCAGAAAGAATCATATGTCTGTGAATTAACTTACGTTGCAGATTCCCAATACTCCCTGATCGTATCCACACCCTCTTTGTGCCGTACAACTTTTGGAAATGCAGCATGACTGTTGGTTTTCTCAACCTTGGACCTTGAAAAATAAAAATCTAAAACAACTCGTAGTCACATGGCGGTGGCGGTGACGGTGTAAGGGTGAGAAATGGAGCTTTGCTTGCATTGAAAACAGTACACATAACGGGCGGTTGGGTGTCGCACCGAATCAATTCTCAACAGGAATTGGAAAGCAGCAAAAACGTCTGCAAGTTTTACAGTCTTCTTTTGCCCGACTCGATTTACCCCACATGCTGGTTTCAAATGGCTCGTCTAACAGCTGCTGTCTTTAAGTGAATGTCTACAGGTGGAGCTTTGCAAGCATTTGGATTGAGCATTTTGGTTATCTTCACATTTTAAAGGGTCAATCCCCCCTGACATCTGGGTGCTGGTTCTATTGTTAACAGTGTTGAATATCAAAAGAACTCGACAGCAGCAACGGTTTTAACACGATTTTCACTTTTGTGGAATATAGCTTTTAAACTACCGTACTTTTCGGACTATAAGCCGCGACTTTTCCCCCCATGTTTTCAGTACCGCTAACGGCCACTAGGGGACCTCCTAAATCTATGGATTTTACAGGTAACATTAACCACCTTTAACACTACGGGCTCTAGGACCGGTCCGCGCCCGCCACCTTTAAGCGGCGGGCTCCAGCAGGAAAAGCTGGAGGGCGGAAAAGAGTGAGACAGGTAGCACGCCAAAGTAGAAGTGGAACCGAGAGACGGAACGAGAGCGAGACAGACGGACAGTTTAGCTGCTGCGGCTTTATAGTACGGAAAGTACGATACATGTCTGGCTAGGTAGTCGGAGTATGCAATCATTTTGTTTTGGGTGAGTAACTAAGATGGTTCAGTTTAACTGATAGGGTTGTCTGAGGTTTTAAGGACTCGATGAAGGTGAGTTGAATCTATCGGTTTTTCAAACTGGATGAACCTTTTGCGTTTCGTCTCCCACTCTCTGCTTAAACCTTTTCACCTGGTTGTCCTCGTGTCCAGAGGCTGACGACCTGGCCCAGTACCTGGACCACCTGTTGGCCCACTCTGCCCCCAAAAAGCCCACCAAGAAAGGGACCGGCGCGTTGGGGAAGTTCAAGGCTCTGGCGACTAAAACCATGGACATGGTGTCTCTGATGAACAAAGCTCAGACCCTCAACGTGGAAAGTGAGCGGACACACAAGCGAAGCGATATCTATTCAGGATTCAGGTAGACTTTAAAGCTGTTCTTTTAATCCAGATGTGAACATGTACCTGCCCAACAAGCTGTTCCGCTCAACGCAACCATCTCTCAACCTGAACCTCCCAGAATCCTCCTCACTACAGGAAACTCAGGTGTGTTTTCGTTTACAGACATTTTCCACCAATCATAGGCAAGGAAAGTTGTTTCCATGGCACCTTTCAACACAAGGTGCCATGTAAACATAGAAACATATTATATAATGGCGTTTAAAAACACTCATTTAAAAGCCAAGATAACAAAATGTGAATAACAAAGGAACATTCTAAACATAGAGATTCTAATCTGCTACCCAATCTGCCCAAAAGTCAACGGATCCTGGCCACTTTTTTAAATGAATTAGCTCCCAGACATCCATGTGGCTCTGGACCATCTGGACTCTTTCAGTCCCCACGTATAGAGCCTTAACGTCCCTCCTCTGTCCTCTAGGACGCGAAGGCCTCATCGGAGTGCGGGATCCCCAGAGACGCCAGCGGAGGAATCGACTACAAGTCTTTGGTCCAGCTGCTGAGAGACACTCAGAGTCTGCAGGACCAGGCGGATATCCTCTACATCCTCTTCAAGGACAAGTGAGACGCCCAGCCTGATTGAGCTGTTTTCTAACCGTCATGTTAGGGCTGTCAAACGTTTAACATTTTTAATCAGATTAATCACAGCTTAAAAATTAATTAATCAGATTAATCACCATTCGAACTATGTCCAAAATATGCCATTTCTTTATGTATATTGCTGGGAATGGAAAGATAAATGAAAGAAGGCGGATATATCCATTTAACATACAGTATCTATGTTTATTATAACATTTTTCTGCGTGTCAAAATGAAAGACAGCGCACACACCTATCAATCATCAAACCGTGGGGTCTTAATTCATTCCGTGTTGATTTCTATCAACGGGAGAGTACTTCAGGAAAGTCGACAGAGGAGGGGGGGGGGCTAGTGGAGTACTTCGGGACCACAGAGTGTGAACGTTGTGATCAGCTGTTTTAGCGCAGTTCTCCGCAGCGGTGGCGTAGTTTTGGCACAGTTCCGTTGAAGAGACCGACGTTAACAGCAGCCCTGTCTGTGCACACGGAGACCGACTCTGTCGTCGGTGATCTAACCGCCTTCTGGAAAAGCTTCACAAGTACGTCGGTACGCAAATGCGCTTTGTGACACAAGTGACGGTACGCATTTCAGAATACGCACATAGCCTGCGTACCAGTTATGTGCACCCCTGTACTACAGCACAAGTATTCTCCGTCGGGACTTCCTGCAACAACACCACACAGTTATCTTGATTCTGATTGGCCAGAAGACATTATCAAAGATGTTCTAATGAGAAGACGATCACTACGTGACAAAAGTTTTCAAAACCGTTTCTAGTCTTCGGTATTTCCAGACAAGAGGCTGCTGAAATCAATCTGACTAACTGCTGTCTGTGCAATTTACTCCGCGAGTTGGCAGACTTTATTTTGCTTACTTAACATCATTGTTCATGGTGGGGCTAAGCCATTTCTTGGTATGGGTGTAGCCTACCCCAGCCATACCCCGGCGCTGCCACTGGTGGCACGTATGGGGCGGGCCATTCTGCACATGCGTTAAATGCGTTAAATATTTTAACGCAATTAATTCAAAATTCCGTTAACGCGATAATTTTGACAGCACTAATATATATATATATCTCTTTTATTTAACCAGGTAAAAGTCAACAGCGACCTGGCCGAGAGGGCAGCATGAACACAGTTACAACAAATGGACACAAAATAATACATGCGAGGAACACGGCTGTATTCAAATGAAATGGCACATCAACCGGTCACTATGCGAAATAAAAGAAACTATTCAAACGACTTGTACGAGAAATCACATCGACCAATGGATGCTTGTTCTCTGTCCTTTGGATGGACTTGAACTCCCCCATCGTGCTCACATCTGACAGTCTCACCTCCTTCTGTACGTTAGTCCAAGCAGAAGGGGCAGCAGCATATCTAAAGCTTTTTACCCAGTTTTGTTCTCACTTCAGGAACCAGCATCCGAACAACATCTTGGCAGCGCAAAAAGGTCTTGACTCGTAGAGACAACAATAACTTGTGTGTGTGTGTGTGTGTGTGTGTGTGTGTGTGTGTGGACCCCAGGGGCATGGATTGGGACACCGAGCTGCACGGAAAAGGCTGCACAGTGAGGTCCCTTCTGTCTGACCTCTATGAGAAGGTGGGGGACCTCAAGCTGTGGGGTCTCATCAGGATGATCTCTGGCATGCTGAAGAAGAAGGTGGAGGAGCTGGACTCGGTACGACACACACACACACACACACACACACACACACACACCATGTATCCATCACTTCAGGGGACACTACATTGACTTTCATGTATTTCCTGGAGGCTTATCCTAACCTTAACACAAGACTGTGTAAACAGATTTAGGTCCCCACAAGTATAGTATGCTATGCCACACAGACACACACACACACTTCTCACCCTCACACACACACTCATGATGAAACAAGTTAAATGAAGGTTTGGTATTACGCAACATTTCACAAAAAACACCTATTTTCTCTTTCGGTTGTCAAATGATGTTTGATTGAGTGAGACAGAAAAGCTCCACAGTCCCCTGCCTCTCCTGCACATGTGGGCCCTGTCTCTTCTCTGATTGGCTGCCATCTCCCTGTAGGCCTGCTCTGATTTGCTGGCCCACCAGAAGCACCTGACAGTGGGTCTTCCCCCGGAGCCCAGAGAGAAGACCATCACGGCTCCCATCCCTCCGGACCAGCTGGCTGCTCTCATCGACGAGGCCAGCGACAACAACATCAGCGTGGCCATCCTCACGCAGGTCAGACACGCCCCGAACCACCATTTTGTAGTGGTAAATGGATAGTTGGGGTCGGTCTGAAGGGGAGGGGCTTAGCTTGACCCTGGTGGTGGTGAATGGATGTTGGGGTCGGTCTGAAGGGGAGGGGCTTAGCTTGACCCTGGTGGTGGTGAATGGATGGTTGGGGTCGGTCTGAAGGGGAGGGGCTTAGCTTGACCCTGGTGGTGGTGAATGGATGGTTGGGGTCGGTCTGAAGGGGAGGGGCTTAGCTTGACCCTGGTGGTGGTGAATGGATGGTTGGGGTCGGTCTGAAGGGGAGGGGCTTAGCTTGACCCTGGTGGTGGTGAATGGATGGTTGGGGTCGGTCTGAAGGGGAGGGGCTTAGCTTGACCCTGGTGGTGGTGAATGGATGGTTGGGGTCGGTCTGAAGGGGAGGGGCTTAGCTTGACCCTGGTGGTGGTGAATGGATGGTTGGGGTCGGTCTGAAGGGGAGGGGCTTAGCTTGACCCTGGTGGTGGTGAATGGATGGTTGGGGTCGGTCTGAAGGGGAGGGGCTTAGCTTGACCCTGGTGGTGGTGAATGGATGGTTGGGGTCGGTCTGAAGGGGAGGGGCTTAGCTTGACCCTGGTGGTGGTGAATGGATAGTTGGGGTCGGTCTGAAGGGGAGGGGCTTAGCTTGACCCTGGTGGTGGTGAATGGATAGTTGGGGTCGGTCTGAAGGGGAGGGGCTTAGCTTGACCCTGGTGGTGGTGAATGGATGGTTGGGGTCGGTCTGAAGGGGAGGGGCTTAGCTTGACCCTGGTGGTGGTGAATGGATTGTTGGGGTCGGTCTGAAGGGGAGGGGCTTAGCTTGACCCTGGTGGTGGTGAATGGATGGTTGGGGTCGGTCTGAAGGGGAGGGGCTTAGCTTGACCCTGGTGGTGGTGAATGGATAGTTGGGGTCGGTCTGAAGGGGAGGGGCTTAGCTTGACCCTGGTGGTGGTGAATGGATAGTTGGGGTCGGTCTGAAGGGGAGGGGCTTAGCTTGACCCTGGTGGTGGTGAATGGATGGTTGGGGTCGGTCTGAAGGGGAGGGGCTTAGCTTGACCCTGGTGGTGGTGAATGGATAGTTGGGGTCGGTCTGAAGGGGAGGGGCTTAGCTTGACCCTGGTGGTGGTGAATGGATAGTTGGGGTCGGTCTGAAGGGGAGGGGCTTAGCTTGACCCTGGTGGTGGTGAATGGATGGTTGGGGTCGGTCTGAAGGGGAGGGGCTTATGGGGGGGGGGTTGCGTAGAGTCACCTGAAAATGAGAGGGGGGAGAGCAGACTTAAAAGGTTTGGCAGAGCGCTATGATAGGCTCTTGGGAATAGAGCGAAGTGATTGGTTAAGCTGGGGAGTGATGCCCCCGATCTGTTTTTCCTCTCCTGCTATCAGAACCAGACGGCCTCCTTGGCTCCGAGGCCCCGCGGCCGCTCGGTACAGAACTAATCTGTCCTTCCTCCTCATCCCGGCCTACAGGTTTAAAATAACTTTTTTTGTAATAGCTGCTTGTCTCGAAACTCCTTTTCCCTCAACAATTTCCTTTCCCGAGCGCCACTCTCACACTTTCTCTTCTCCGACATTTTCTCCTGAACAACCTTCATCTGTCACTCAATCACTCGCAATTTGAATAAGTCACATGTGAAGCATATTCTCATTCTGATTGGCTGACTGTTACGGAGTCATCTCTGGAATCCATCGATCTGATTGGTTAGCGGAGCAAATGATCAAAGTAGTACGGAGGGAAGATATTTTCGTTTGGATTACGTGTGTGTGTGTGTGTGTGTGTGTGTGTGTGTGTGTGTGTGTGTGTGTGTGTGTGTGTGTGTGTGTGTGTGTGTGTGTGTGTGTGTGTGTGTGTGTGTGTGTGTGTGTGTGTGTGTGTGTGTGTGTGTGTGTGTGTGTGTGTGTGTGTGTGTGTGTGTGTGTGTGTGTGTGTGTGTGTGTGTGTGTGTGTGTGTGTGTGTGTGTGTGTGTGTGTGTGTGTGTGTGTGTGTGTGTGTCAAAGCTGTACTTATCATCTGAATTTGCCGAAACAAGTTTAATATTCTGAAAGCCAAGACTTTGTTTATTTAAAAAATGACAAGAGAACATAATGCCAAATAAATGAAATGCATATCAGAAGTAAACTTATTTAGATGTTTATGATTGTGTGAGATTGGAAATAGCTGCGGTGTTAAGCTCTTATAAAATACTTTTGTAGTGTTGTCGATCACCATGTGGGAGTTGACCCTCCTCCCCTCTACCCCCCCCCCAGGAGATCATGGTGTACCTGGCGATGAGCATCAGGACTCAGCCCAGTCTGTTCAGCGAGATGTTCCGGCTGCGCATCGGACTCATCATCCAGGTGATGGCCACCGAACTCGCCCAGTCCCTCAACTGCACAGGTGAGGTTCTGGAGTGACTGTCATTTTGTATATTGATTGCTTTTATTCATGTCTTCGGTCGCGTTCACACCTGCCTTGTTTCGTCCGGTGGGATCGAACCCGTTTGGCCGCTTGGTTCGTTTGGGTCGGTGCGAGACCTCCGAAGTGAACTCAACAACCGGACTCTGGCTTGCTAGTGAACGCAGTCCGCAACGAAACACGGGAAGTACTCACGAGTCCCAAGAACGCGGATGTCTTCAAAATCTTCAGCGATGAGTGAAGCAGAACGAGCTGTTGAACAGTGTCGTGCGAAACGCCCTCCTGACTGCAGAACGTCTCGTGTTATAATGTTTTTATCGCACGTCTGATCGTAGAATCAGATGCGCCGTCTGCTAGAGTCCGCTGATCTCCAGATTACAGCAGCATGGAGATAACCTGCCGATTTGAGACAAAACCAAAATGTTGAGATTTTGTGAAAAAGTCAGTATTGTGTTCGTGACAGGATGTATGATTACCTACGAGACCCGGTACTCCTCCATCTTGTGACGGTGTGACTCCCTCTCTTGGATATCAGCGTGTGAAGGACACTGCTCAGGAACTAGCTGCTCTGTGTGTGATGACTCCTTCCATTCTGGAGAGGATCCCAGACACACGGATCCTGAGGCTGAAGCTCAAGCCGGGGACCAGGGATATTTTCCTAACAGGGATCAATAAGCACTTGTTACCTTCTCTAATCTTCCTGCAGGACAGGAGGCCACGGAGAGTCTGATGAGCCTCGGTCCGTCAGAGCTGAAGAACCTTCTCCATCACATCCTGAGCGGGAAAGAGTTCGGAGTGCAGCGCAGCGGTCAGTCCACCAATCACAATCCTGCTTACCTCTCACAGCCAATCAGTTTCTTCTATTATTTTTTCTTAATTTATTTCACATTATATTAAAAGTACAGTTTTGCAAATCATATATTTTTAGAGATCTGAAAATGACAAATTAAATACCGTACAAAATTAGTAAAATAAAAACGAAAAAGTACACAGATTGTTTGAAATGACAAATATCTACAAATGTACACTTAAACACACACACATATATATATATATATATATATATATATATATATACAAGCACATACATACATATATACATAAATATATATATACATACATACACAAAGCTTTATTTATATAGCACTTTTCAGACAACACATGCTTTACAGTGGCTCAGTCCGTAGGGGCTTGGACTGGGAGCCGTAGGGTCGCCGGTTCAAGTCCCCGAGCAGACCTAAATATGGAGTGTGGACTGCTACTTGGAGAGGTCCCAGTTCACCTCCTGCCCTGCCGTGGTGCCCTTGAGCAAGGCACTAGTACTAGACTCCTAGTACTTGACTCCTGGTACTAGGATGGGTTAAAAGCATAGCACACATGACCTTTAGAGAGGGGTTCATCCCCCCCTCCGATTCTATCTATCTATTTACAATGACACATCACAAGTGAAAAACAAACAACAAGAAATTCCCCTTAAGAACTGTAAAAGGCACATGCAGCAACACATAACCTTTGATCAGGTTAATAGACACAAGGAGGTAAAAGGTGTGATAATACAATAAAATAATAATATCGCTTCGACCGATAAGACACGATAAAACAAAGTGAACACATAGGTACAACATAAATAACAATAAAAAGATGTATTCATTTATTTTTGAAACCCGCTCCACAGTGAGAGAGTTGCAGAGTTGCAGTCCTGCCATCTCCATCCATCACCTAGGCAACGTGGGAGCAACCAAGAGCGAGAGAGCGGGCATCAGCAAACTGAAGAGCGACATGAAGATGGTACGACCCGCTCCTCACTTAGACATCTGATCTGATTTATTTAGTGTAAAACTATAATACAAACAAATTATAATGAAATTAAACATGAGAATTATTATACTATACAAAGTTAAGCAGTGTCAAATTGATAAACTAAAATATTACTGACTCTAAATTGACATGGAATATATCGTGTGGTTATTTTTTGACACGATAGCGTTATATATATGTAGTCTATTATTTTTGAAAATGCCGATTCAAGCAATCGAATTGAATTGAGTAAATAGTGGGGTGGTAATTAAACGAAACATTTAATTTTTTTGCAACATAACATTACGTAATATTTGCTGTAGTAGTTGCAACGTTAGGATAAGAAAAACAGACAATATTATTCTCCATTTTATTTCAAAGAAACATATTTTAAGTGCTTTGAAGTTACTTTGAGAACAACTATCAAGGTGCTTGTCTCCAGTGTGTCTTTAAAAGTGAAGATTTGAATGATGATGAGTTTTGGGGTAAGAGGAAACGAAGATAGTCTTATATTCGGAAAACATTCGTCTTCTTCTTGGCAATCTGACTTTTGTCTTTCCACAGCTGGAGCACAGGTTGTCTTTGGACCCCAGTCAGGTGATGGATGATTTGAGGTGTTAATCCACCTGGCTGACGCTCATGCTGATTTAATAATAGATAATAGTGGAGGAATAAAAATGGGTCAGCTGCATCGAAGGGAGAAACGTGGAAATAATTCAATAATTGTCGAGTTTTTTGTGGCGAATGTACTTTTTTTTGCCTAATCATCAATTTGAGGAAATGAATTGTTGAGGTTTATTTTTTAGAACATGACGACAGCCTGGTTTCTGTTGCAGGCGGAGCACAGGTTGTCCTTGGCAGAACCGTTTAAGGGGATTATCACATGAAGGAATATGAAATATGGCAGCATTATTTCGTAGTTTAAAGGTCACCTATCACGCTATTTGTAGGCCTATATTCTGGGTCTCGGATATATCAAAATATATAAAAACATGTATTTTGCTCAAAATACAAACAGATCATGCATTTTAGTTACGTTACGTCTCCGGAGCCGTTACGTTTGGTCCAATCCGCGGACTTCCTCACACACACACACTCGGCGGGACGTTGCGAGGCTCGCTGTGTGGGGTCAGCGAGACAACGCGGAACTCAGCCTGGGCACACACACAAACTCCCAGCCAGGCTGCGGCTGTGTGTGTGTGTTTCGGGCTGGGTTTCACTGTGTCTCGCTGTCTCGCAGACGGCCACTGGGCTCACAAGCGGAGCTCCAACAAGCCGTTTAGGACAGAGAGTGAATACACAGACTTTACAGAGATGCTGTGAGAAACCAATGTGAGTTTGGAACATTACACAATCTACATTTATTCTAGAAGACCTCAACAATGGAACTATGATCAGTAGAAATGGCCGTGACACGGGACCTTTAGCTTAAAAAAAGAAAAGAGGAGGCGGAGCTAATGCCTGATCAGAATTCTACCGGAGATAAAGTTACATTCTGCTGTGATAAAATGCCATCCTGTTCTAAACCACATCAAGGATTATTTCTGAAACAGTCTGGAGCTCAAAGGCTTTCTCTCTTGCCGGTTTTACCACAAGATGAGTTCCTCTTTACTTCCTGCTTCTTCACACACATGCTCTCCAGTCCAGGTTAGCTCCGAGTGTTAGCGATGCTAATGTGAACACCGACCATATTACGTCCAAAACACGTCAGGCATTATTTCTGATAGCAACTTTCTGTGGGTCCGCCATCCAAAATCACGTCATATCGGCAGCAAATCTGTATCCCGCTTGTTGTTCCCCGTTTTTAAAAGATTTGGGAACGGAGGAAAAGAGAGAGGGTTTTATTTTCTGACGCTGCGTGAGTTCCCCGACACACCGGGGACACATGTTGACATAAAAGACATCACAAAGTGCATTTTGCATGATAGGTCCCCTTTAATCTGTCATTTGACATACTTTTTAAGACATCAGTTATTTAAACATTATGTTAAATACTGTAAGTGTAAATGTGATTCAGGAACATAGAAGATGTATTGGACAGTTTTAAGGTGATGGTATACATAATAGGGATGGGAACGATACTCAAACCTCATCTTAGGCCCACATGTGGCGCAAATTCCGGCGCTAACAGTTCATGAGCGTGCTCCCCCGCCCCCTGTCAACACTCGCGACACATGAGTGGCCAGCCTAAACAACAGCGTTGCTTGGCAACCGGGTGTGGCGGCAAAGTACATAGACATTTTGACTGGAGAGATTTAGTTTTGCCGGTATTCAACATATTTTACCAGTCATAGTCCAGTAATTATTTACACTCTAAGAAGAGTCCTACACAACAGACATGGAGGAAAAGGAGTAATGTGTGGAAATATTTCGACCAGGTTAGTGAGTGCGGTGTAGAGGTCAAACTCTGCCAAATTAAACTTGTACACATGCTATACCTTGCTCTACCCGCAACCTCCGTTCCAGCTGAGAGGGTCTTCTCTACAGCTGGCCTGATTGTGAATCGCCTCCGCACATGAAAGCTGTAGGCCTATAGCTGTCAAACTGTGATCACCAGTTCAAACATTTGACAAATTGGACTTGGTTTCTACACTGATTTGAACATGTATTTATTTCCATGAATTATTTTCCAAAAAATTGGGTAAAAAAAAATCTGAATTTTTTTTGGGGGTTTGAATATTCGAATATACATTTGCTTTCCAATTCCCATCCCTAATACATAACTTAGTATATATATGAATTTACACAAGAAATATTGTTATGTATTCGGTTCAATAGATACTGTTCTTGTTTTAGGTGAATCACGTTGGTAACGCAGAGTGGATTTCTTTTGCATTTCAGCTCGACCCGTCACTCTCCTTCTCTCGCAAGGTGACGCCAGTATCGACATTTAAACTCGATTTATTTGGATTGAATTCTTGTGAAACTAAAAGCCATGCAGCAGATCATACGAGCCGTTAACACTACGCTACTTTGTGGCTACTAATATTTGGTGCTGCTGGATAATTATTAATAATTGTAAGTGGAGCTGCAGCTGATGATTGTCTTCGTAATCTGCTGACTTGTATTTTAAACGAGACTAAGAAATATTCACAAATGGTGTTTTCTGCAGCCAATATATATTTAATGTATTTATTATAATTTTCTGTTGATCAAGTAATTGGTTTATTGGCTTTTTTTCTTTTGGCTGTAATAATAATAATAATGTATTCATTTAAATATTTGTATTTATTGGAATTTACTAAAAAAAAGTTTATTTTATTTTTTTACAAACTGCCGCTTATTGAAAGTTAATTCGTTAATTTACTCATCTCTTGTTTTTTCTAACCTCATTTTAATCATTTCCCATCATCCATGCATGCTTTAATTTAGCGAAGCAGGAAGCAGGAGTCCGCTGGCTGTGCGGTTGTGTCGTCGTCGTCGTCGTCGTCGTTGTCACTCATCATGTGTTGTGTTTTACATTTCAAAGCATCCGTTTGTTTCTCACCCCTCCTTTTTGTTTCTTTTATTCATCTCAGGGAATACGATCTCAGTCGTTGGACATAGAGAACTTTGAATCTGGGGTAAACATTTGTCTATTTATCAGATATTGTAAAGTCGTCTCTGCCTTACCTCGTGCAGCCAACATCATTATTGTGGATTCGTGCGTTTCAAACCGGGAAGAAGGCGCCGTTCTTCCACGATAAAAACAAATCTTTGAATAACTTCTCTCGTCGTTGTCGTGTCTCTGATCAGAGGTACAGGCTGCCCTCCATTGAATCCCCGGACATTCCGGAATGCATACCGGTTGCCAAGGATACCAGGCACGGCCAATGGCTGCGCAGGAGGCGCCTGGACGGAGCGCTGAACCGAGTGCCCGTCGGATTCTACCAGAAAGTCTGGAGGATCCTGCAGAAAGTGAGCTTTGAACGCTAGTTCTCATGTGTCTCTAGGTCTGATTCGACCCTACACCCTTCATTGTTGGGTTAACCTTAGTTTGCACACTTAAATAATACAAAAACATAACGGATCAAGAATGTACTTCACCTAAAAAATGTTACATTTCACAATGTTATAGAGAACACAAGATTACAATATATATACAAAACGATTATATTAATTCAATAGTGATGGCAAATACTACAACAACATATTATAAAAACTATTACATGTGAAGTGTGCGAGTAATAGCCTTCTTTGTAGCATTTCATAGAGGAACAGTGTCTCGAGGGATTGGTATAGTGAAAACCTTCTGAGCATAAATGAATAACCTTAAAAAAACATTGTCTTCTAGTGCCACGGTTTGTCCATCGAGGGCTTTGTCCTTCCTTCTTCCACCACCAGAGAGGTAAGGGATCCACGTGAGAACCGTCCACGAAAACCATCACTATGACGACTTCTTCCATGTCTTTGTCTTTTCTTTCTCTTCTGACCTCCAGATGACACCAGGAGAGATCAAGTTCTCGGTGCACGTGGAGACGGTGCTGAACCGCGTCCCTCAGCCCGAGTACCGGCAGCTGCTGGTGGAAGCCATCTTGGTTCTCACCATGCTGGCCGACGTGGAAATCCCCAGCATCGGATCCATCATCCACGTGGAGAAGATCGTGCACCTGGCCAACGACATGTTCTACAAGGATCAGGTGAGCGGCACGTCAACACCACATACCTCCAGTGTGTCTTATCAAGACTCGAGGCTGTTATTGGCATGTGTCCATATTTACAGACGGATCAAATAGACACTGAAATAATACGAAAAGAAAGGCAGAGTTGGAGAGGAGCCAAAGACACGGCGCCATTATGCTGAAGGAGATAGGAAAGGAAGGCTTTGAAACTCCTTTCCTTACAATCTAAGATGTTTCAACGGCTTATCGTGGAACCAACCAGAACGCTCAGGTCTTCTGAGAAGCAGCGTTCGGTTATTACGCTCCAAATATCTGGGAGAAACTCCCAACACCGTCCGCTGCAACTCTTACTATTTTTAAATCCAGGCTGAAGGCTTTTGATTGAACTATTCATATCTTACACTGTAACTGTTATTGTTGTATTTATATCTGTCTTACTCTATATTAGCTTTTAAATTACTGTTGATTAATTGCCATTTTATAATGTGATTCCGCTGCACTACGTCTTGATGCTGTTAATGTTTGCCTTGCCACTTATGTACCGAAGGGTCCTTTCAACCATCGCAAGGTTCCTCTCGGTGTCCCTCCTCGACTCCTCTCTCCCCCTCCTCCGGGACTTGACCCGGAAATCGATCAAGACACGCCATTTTGACGGACGTCCCAATTGCTGAAATTCACACGGAGGAGTCGAGGAAGGGGTGAGGGAGGAGGGGTGAGGGAGGAGACGAAAGGGAGGATACACGAGAGCAGACTACGTGGAAGTGTTTTCACGACTCGCGCATCAGAGCCCCGCCCCCAGCTGCACAGCCTCTGCTCACTGCAGCTGATCTTACCGTTAAAGGAGGAGTCATTAAATGTTTAAAGTGCTTTATTAAGAGTAAAATATATTACATCTCTTAAACGAATGAGGAGATCATCCATTCATCCATCTTCTCCCGCTTCTCCGTGGTCGGGTCTCGGGGGTAGCAGTTCCAGCAGAGAGCCCCAAACGTTCCTTTCCCCTCATCAACCAGCTCTGACTGGGGAGTCCCAAGGCGCTCCGAGGCCAGCGAAGAGATATAATCCCTCCACCTGGTCCTAGGTCTACCCCTCGGTCTCTTCCCAGCTGGACGTGCCTGGAACACCTGGTGGCATCCTAACTAGGTGCCCGAACCACCTCAACTGGCTCCTTTCGACGCGAAGGAGGAGCGGCTCAACTCCGAGTCCCTCCCTGATGACCGAACTTCTCACCTTATCCCTAAGGGAGACACCAGCCACCCGGCGGAGGAAACCCATCTCGGCCGCTTGTATCCGCGATCTCGTTCTTTCGGTCGTGACCCATCCTTCATGACCAGAGGTGAGGGTAGGAACTAGACAGAGAGCTTTGCCTTCTGGCTCAGCTCCCTTTTCGTCACAACGGTGAGGAGATCATACTCCATAAAAACATTAAAGTGTGCAAAATATACTTACACTTACTCAATAATAATGTTTTGATTATAATTATAACTTAAATGAAATGTTATAGCTGGAAAAACAAATACAGGACTGAAAATAATACATAGAAAACTATAATAAAAGAGATGGACGAAATAATTTCATTGTGAAACTAAATCCCCGGTGTGAAGGGATTGACGCGGAGAGTCCAGTGACCGCGGATAAAACTGCGCGCACCAGAAGTAAAGGGCGTTGTTTGTCCCAATTAATACCTGAGGACTCCTCTGTCCTCGCGTCTCTCGCAAGGAAGGGACGCGAGTGAGGGAAAGGAGGAGGTGAAATATTCAATGCAATCCACTAAAGACGGGGTGTTGTTCTTTCCTCTTCCTGCAGAAGGACCTGGGAGCCGAGGAGCACATCCTGGAGCGAGACCCGTCCACAGGAGTGTGCCGGCTGCTGTACGACAGCGCCCCCAGTGGTCGTTTCGGCAGCATGACCTACCTCACCAAGGCCGTGGCGGTGTACGTTCAGGACTTCCTGCCCAGCGGATCCTGTGCAGTGCAGTGAGAGAGCACCTGAACCCTGGAAAAGAAACCACTCGGTAGAAAACGCTGCTCAAGCTACTGCTTTTGACCTGAAACACTGCAGGCACTGGAGCAATAATACACATAATGTGGTGCTTACGTGAAGAGCTACAGCAGCAGGACAGTGATAAAGAATAAAATACAAATTCAACATATCTTTTGTTGACAATCAGAAAAATATATTTGACCGCCAAACTGAAAAACGAATAATTTCCGTCCATTTCTAACGTCGTGATTGTTTACGGGAAAATAGTTAATTATATTTGTTTGATCTTGTGACATGTCACATTTAATCTTCTGTACAGCTATTTAACCACGACTGCCTTCAAATAACTTCAGAGACTCCGAAACAAACGTGTGTTCTCATATATGTTGACTTCGAAACTTAAAAATGTTTCACAAAGTGAAAATAATTATTCTAGTTGATCCTAATTTATTCCCACATGTATGTTACTTTACCTCTAATCCTACATGCTGAGTAAAAGAATGACAAATATTACGATGTGTCTTTAAGAGTTTGTTTGGGAGACTTATTAAAGTGTGTGTGTGTGTGTGTGGGTGTGTGTGTGTGTGTGTGTGGTCTGTGTGTGTTGGGGGGTGGTCGGGGGGGTCTGTGTCTCTGTGGCCTTAAGGTGTGTGTGTGTGTGTTGGGAGGTTGGTCTGGGGGGGGTCTGTGTGTGTGGGGGGGTGGTCTGGGTGTGTGTGTGTGTGTTGGGAGGTTGGTCTGGGGGGGTCTGTGTGTGTTGGGGGGTGGTCTGGGTCTCTGTGGCCTTAAGGTGTGTGTGTGTGTGTTGGGAGGTTGGTCTGGGGGGGTCTGTGTGTGTGTGGGGGGGTGGTCTGGGGGGGTGTGTGTCTCTGTGGCCTGTGTGTGTAAAAATAGCAGACAGGCATGAATTAGTAATTTTTGTTAAAAGAAGGGAAATGCCTTGATGAACTGATCTCATCGGCTAAACTGTTATTTTGTTTAATTGTAATAAAACGTATAATCCACCCATATTTCACCTTTTATGGTTTCCTTCACAGAGTTTGAAGGATTTGGTGTGAAGGTGAGAAGAGTAATTTCTGTGGTTAATTTTACAATTATAAGCGGATTGATCCGGTTTTTGTTGTCACTATTAGAAGATGTTAGCACCACACTCCATGTGAACTACAACCATCATGGCAGAATGAGTCACTTCTCTCCAAGTGTTAAAGTCTAAACAAAAATAAGCATTTCTTTCTGGTACTGTTCGAGGAAACGGTACCGACTGAACTGTTGGATGTTTTTCTTGTTTTTGGATCTAATTCTGTAATAAAACTAAGAATACACGTTTTTTTTCTGAGCCTTTTCTACAACTAACAATAAAAGGTTCACCGAGCAGCTTTCACCTTTTGAATTAGTTGGACGTCCTCTCTATTTCTCGGTTTTCCAGAACCTTCAGTGGCATCACAAGGTGTTCATCAGTTGGGAAGATATAGATGCTAATAACGGAGATGGATCAGTTTACACTTTCATGACTTTGTTGTCTTAAAGATGAGTGGAACTGGTGGAAATCTCTGTTAAAAAGCTAAAAGGTTGGCTTTGAGTTTAAGCGTTTTTGTCCTAAGTCGACAATTAACCTTGTATGTGTAATTACTTGATGTTCGTTTAACTTAAAGGGGACCTATCATGCTATTTTTAGGCAATAGCATAGGTCTCAGATATATAACAAAATATAAAAAACATGTCTATGAAGTGTTTTGCTCAAAATACCAAACAGATCACCCGTTCTAGCCACGCCTCATATCCCTCTGTTTCACTTCCTGTTTCAAAAGTGCCAATTTTATGTAAAAAGATTTTTTTTTAAAAGTATAAAAAAGAGGGGCGGAGCTTATGCAGGAGATTCTTCCGGGAGATACTGCCGTGATGAAACGCCATATCAAGGATTCTCTCTGAAACAGTCTGAAGCTCAAAGGCTTTCTCTCTTGCCGGTTATACCACAAGGTGAGTTCCTTTCTACTTCCTGCTTCTTCACACACATGCTCTCCAGCACAGGTTAGCTCTGAGTGTTAGCGATGCTAATGTAAACACCGACCATATTACGTCCAAAACAGTCGGGCATTGTTTCTGATAGCAACGTTTCTGATTGGCCCGTGGGTCCACATTTCAGATGTTACGTCATATCGGACGCAAATCTGGATCAGCTCCGTTGTTCCCCGTTTTTAGAGATTTGGGTACGGAGGAAAAGAGAGAGGGGTTTATTTTCTGACGCTGCGTGAGTTCCCTGACGCACCGGGGACACACATTGATGTATGAAAGACATCACAAAGTGCATTTTGCATGATAGGTCCCCTTTAATCATACAACAGTTTAATCATTTACCCCCAAAAATGTAAATAAACTAAATGTTTTCATACATTCATTTTGTATTGGTTGTTTTTAAAATGGTGAAACCACTTCTCTAAACTGAACGTATTGAATAAGGCCAGAACATCAGTGTAATCACAGGAAATATTGAATGTTTAGTTTGCAGAAGGGTTAAGTCAACCAGCAGGTGGCACTACATGTGCACAGAAGTGTCATAACTTCAAGGCAGTTTTTTACTTTCCATCAGATGTAATGTATGAGAAACTGTTAACAAACACTGTCGGAGAGATAGAAATGCTATGTTGTTTAACTGTTGTGTAGAAAACGTTATATTTGCTGTTCTCTTATATTTTCTTGGCTACTGCCATGATCCAGTTATCTTGCAAGGAAGGCCAGAAGTAATCTTAAAAAAAAGAAAATAGAAGCTGGGCAACTTTGCACTACGGTACGTCCACACAGCAGCTTTAGGCGAATCTTCCAACGCTTCTCTGCCCGTTGACTTTGAATGGGGGTGACGTCACTTTGCCTCGCTTTTCGCCGAACTGCATTGTGGGGGAGCGAAGCGAAGATTTCCAGGATTTCCAGGATTCAAAAGTTGAGCAATGTTCAACTTTTGAAGCTGAGCTGGAAGCGCCAGCCAATCAAACACGTGTATGCAAATCTGACAGTAGAAGCGCTAACCAATCAAACCGCATGTAAGCAGGGAGAACCAGACCGCAGTTCATTTCCTCATATTCCAAACGAGAAAGTTACGGGAGCAAATCACCCGGTTCTTTACGACCAGAACTATTAACGGGATCCAAACCGGAGGAGCCAGCATGGAGGGAGGAGGCAGAGACAGTGGGGGAAACTGGTAGGTTTTCGCCTGTTTGGGGAGTTTATATATATATATATATTGCTCGCATAAAATCCCCGGGGTTTTTTGCTTTGTATGTCGGGGGCGGGAGATTCATGTGATTGGTTGTTGGTCGCGTTGCTTGCAAAAAATCCCCAAGCTTTCAGACACGCCCAGCTCCAAGCTTTTTGAAAAGCTGCTGTGTGGACGTACCATTATGTATTCACTGGAGAAAACTGTCATATTGAAAAATAGCTTGACTCTGGAGATCCAACCCAGTCTCACGGCATTTCGTGTTATAGTCACGAGTCACGACATTTAATCTATTGATTCGTGTTCACCAACACGATTTTAAAAGCAATATATTTCTATTGGTAGGATGTTTCGTGCCTGCACCACGTCTTTTTTTCCTGCCGGGTCTTGGAAGACCGGAAGCTGTGTGGTTCATAAAAACATGTTCTTAGTCAATATCAAGCCACGATTATTTAAGGTTAAGATCAGCTTTTAAAAAAACGTATTTGACCCTTTGGGTTTATTTTCCAACAGAAACCTGGACAAAGTCAATAGACTCCCTCAGGTAGTTGTTTTGCCTTTGACAGAGCCCGAAGGTTTCACGCTTCACCTCGTTCCTCTCTGCTTGATCCATGGCTCTCTCAGCTCGCCTGGCGAGAGGAGTTAGTTCAAGCAATCAAATGAGTCCCGAGGGAAGTACTGGAAACAAGGTTCCTTCCCAACTGAGACCTATTTTAGATGACAACTTGCACATAGGGTGACCAGATGTCCCGCTTTGCGCGGGACTGCACAGCATTTTCACGACTTTTGGTGCGTCCCGCAAATTGAGACGATGTCCCGCATATTTCATTTTGATTGGCTAAAACGCTTTTCTTTAAAATCAGATTCATCCAATGGCTGTTGAGAAAGCAGGCAAGGCTATCATCAGGGGGCTGTGTTTGCTGTCAATCAAACTGTAACACACGGCGGGTGCTGGTCAAGTGTTAACCAATGAGAGTAACTCACTCACACACACCCCACCCACCCCGCCAAACAACAACAACAACAACAACAACGAACGCAGGCGACGCAGCAGGTTATGGAAAATGGAGGAAATTGAAACTACAGCTAAGAAGAAAAGAAGATGCACATACAACAAAGACTGGGAAGACACTTACCCGTGGGTGAAGCCAGTGCAGGGCGACTCTCAGAGAGTTTTGCAATCTTTGCAAGAGTAATTTTTAAATGTCACATGGCGGTGAACACGACGTCAAAAGACACAGAGAATGCGATTCTCACAAGAAACGTGTCGCTCAAAAAGAGACAACCCACTCTATGAAGACATTCCTACTCAAACCAAAACATGATGGCCACTCAGACAAGGTGACAGCAGCAGAAATAACCAGTGTTTACCACACAGTGCAACACTCCCATTCATACCGGTCACATGACTGGTAACAAGCTAGCGCCGACCATTTTTCCAGACTCTGAGATAGTAAAGAAAATGTCATGTGGTCGTACAAAAGCAGTGTCCATAATAACAGATGTGCTTGCCCCTGTGGAGAGCTGTTTGACAGAGGCAAAGACACCAGTGGTTATAGGTGTGTGTGGGCCCACCTTCTGTTGCTGTGATGGACACAACTGAAAGCTATTTTATTTTATGTATTATTATGTTTCTGTTCCCTCCTGGCCAGTGTTGGTTTTATTTTATCTATTAATTCATGTTGTGCCTACTTGTACAGGTAATACACTAGTTGAATTAAGAAGATGCATTTCTAAACACTTGAAGTGAATAATGCCTGCTGCCTTGGTTTACTTTTCTTTATTAAAAAACTGCATTTTGACTTCACTTTCTGCTCTGTTGTTATATATTTGTTACGTTTTTTTTCCGGGGGGTGCTGTTGAGAGGGTGTCCCACATTGTCCCACATTGTCCCACACAACCATACTCCTTGTCCCACATTTGGTTTGTTGGGATCTGGTCACCCTACTTGCACAACTAAGGTGCCGTTTACACGAGGACAAAATGGGTTGTATCTGCTACTTTTTTCTCGCGTATAGCCCGTTCATTCCGACGAGGCTGACACGTACACGCGTAAACAGACCCCACAAACGATAACGGGTCCCAAGGTGGATAGATCTACAAACAGCTCCATGTGTACTACGATCATTTTCTGATAACTATGAAATAGCCCCGCCTCCCTCTCCCCATGTCCCCTCTCCCCATGTCTCCCTCCCCCATGTCTCCTTCTCCTCATGTCTCCCTCTCCCCACGTCTCCTGCTGCTGCTGGGCTGTCAGAAGAGAGAGAGGGAGGGAAAGAGAGGCTTTTATTATTCTTATACTATCATATAGAGTCGTTATCAATTTGTTTTAAATCTCAATAAATAACAAAGAAGACCTCTGACAGGAACTTTTCTAATTTTGTCCGGAAGATTTAAACTTTAGCAACCATGCTCCGGGGTCTTCTTCGCTGCTTTTGGTATATTGTGTGGCGGCAGCAGCGCCACTTACAGGCCCGGTGTCAGTACCAGATGTGTTCGGGCTACCAGATATGTTCGGGTGTATTTCC
This sequence comes from Champsocephalus esox, assembly GCA_036324585.1. Taxonomy (NCBI): domain Eukaryota; kingdom Metazoa; phylum Chordata; class Actinopteri; order Perciformes; family Channichthyidae; genus Champsocephalus; species Champsocephalus esox. The sequence goes on from CM070489.1 coordinate 5,074,912, forward strand.
GTTGCACAAGTCATTCGTCATATCCGTCTACTCACCTCCCTCTGCTCCCAGCGCTCTGCTGCCACACACCGGCCGTCTGCGGAACTGCAGCCGGAGGAACTCGGGACAGCTTGTTAGGGGTGCTATGGTGGGGTCCCATGTAGGCTACTTGTGCACATAAATAATGTTTCTAATTATTTACAATTAAATATATATATTCTTTAGCCAAGACTTTTATAAGGCCACTAGATTAGATAATTACGAAATGTGTAGATAGAATACATATCTTTCGGGTTGTTATTTTATCATTATGTTTCAGGTTTTATTTACCTTTTAGTATTTTTATATAGTATCTGAACTTTGGAGAGGAGTTGGGAGACACACGACACATCAAATCACATCTACAGATCAAGACAAAGCGAATGAATGTACTCCCATACTCCTAGCGTGAAAATGTTTGTGAAAACGTGTGCAAAGTCTCCGAAAATCCTAAAAATAAGCTCATATTTGAATTCCCCATAAAAAAACTAATCATTCAGTAAAAACAAGGCCCCACTGATCATCTACTCTCTAAGACGATTCCAGGGATGTCTAGCTTGAGTTTCTACCACCAGGGCAAGTGGACAAAAGTACCCGAGATCAGCCTCTTAATTTACCCAGGGCCTAGTGCTTGGCTTTGGGCATGAACATTCAGGAAACTCCCCTGAGTATTTTATTAAATATCTGAACTTTGGAGAGGAGTTGGGGGACACACGACACATCAAATCACATCTACAGATCAAGACGAAGCGAATGGAAGTACTCCTAGCGTGTGAAAATGTTTGTGAAAAACGTGTGCAAAGTCTCTAAAAACGGAGCAGTGGCTGTGATGCTAGCTTTGCGGCTAGCGGTTAGTTGTTGTTGTTTGAATTTGTTGCTATGGAAACAACATGACGGAGAAAAAGTATAATCTTCTACATATAATAACAGACAAAGTAAAGAATGAAGTGTCGGCTATGTTTAAATGTTCGGAATTTGACCCTCATGGCCCTCTTGAGTTGCCGTAAAATATGACGGATATGACAGATGACGGATGCGACGGAAATACACCCAAACACATCTGGTACCCCGAACACATCTGGTACTTACACCGGCATATGTACTACAGCGTTTCCAGCGGGTCGAGCGGTGTCGTATGAATGGACACGTTAATTGAGCCCAATGCGTGTGAACGGAAGACTTTTTTGAAAACGAATTCGCTGCTTAAACGCAAACGTACCCGTTTCGTCCTCGTGTAAATGGGGCCTAAACAGCTTAATGCTTATTGATTGAAAAAAATAAATAGAAAATAAACGAATAAACAACCAAAATGAACTCCACAATGCTTCACAGTGAACCAGTGTCTGGTAGACCATTGTCTTTAGTAGGACATTTAATTTGTTATAAGCTTAGAAAATAGTATATATATATACTTGAACACTTTATTGAACATTTACTATAACAACTGTTTATTTATGACCTAATGACAATTATAGAAACACTTAATTGTTTAACTTTTCACATATCGGGAACTGAGAAACTCAGGTTCCCATTATTAATGACTGAAAAACATTTCTCACTGGCAGACAAGATGAATTATTAAAAAGGGAAAGACACATGACATGAGCATGTTGAAGCACTTCCAAAAAGCCTTCATAAGGGATGCCATGTCAGAAAGTAACTAGTAAGAAAAAAGGTCTGCTGGAAAACTCAAACAAAAAATATTGTGTTTTGTGTTAATGCTTGTGGACTCAAAGGACAGATCCAATGAACGCAGATGATGAGGAACTTTATTGAGCAACAGTGCCGAGTCCCTCCATCAGCGTGTAGTGGCACTCATCCACCACCCGAGGGTGCAGCAGAACAAACTATGAGTTGATGAAGAAAAGAACATTTAAACCTGGAGATTATCTTTAACCTCCATGAGAGCAGAATAATTCATACTTGATCAATTGTTTTAGTTGACTGTTTAGGCAAAGCTTGACTCTTGCAGAATGTTGTCAGTACTTGTGGGTCGATGGAGGCAGACTTAATGCATCTGCAACTGAAAACTAAGTCTGTTCTTTCTGGGACAAAGCTTGTATGATTTATAGTTTTGGATATGGCAAACATGTTGATTTATTCAATACTTACTTGTGCAAATTGATTAAAAAGCAGTACATTTAAAAACGTCACGTTAAGAGGCAGAGCAGAGTGGACATTTGAATTCGTTTTTGGTTGTTCAAATCATATAATACATCTTGTTCTAAACGTATGCAACATTTCTAAATTGTGTAATATACTGTCTCAAATGTTTAAAATATATTTGCTGACAGTTCATTCCATGTATTTGTTCATGTATCCAATAAGAACTTTAATTTAAAATATGATAACATAGTTTAGAAATGTGTCTTTTGGTGGTCTGATACATTTCGGGTGGTTCTGTACGAAGTGTCTCCGTGCTGATTAGCATGAGAGGCTTCTTGAAGGGAAGTGAACCAATGTGTGAGTGAGAGACTGACGGAGCAGAACCAGCATCTGACAGAAACTCCTTAAAGGCGGCAGAGGTTCAACATGGACTCAGGATACTCTCAGGTGCACCATAGAGAGGGTCCTGACTGGCTGCATCACGGCCTGTACGGCAGCTGCACCGCGCTCAACCGCAAGGCTTTACAGAGGGTGGTGAAAACTGCACAGAACATCCCCAGGACGGAGCTGCCATCCATGGAGGACCTTTACCTGGCTCAGGAAGAAGGCTCTCAGGATTACCAAAGACCCCCATCACCCCAGCCACAAACTGTTCTGTCTGCTGCCGTCTGGCGGGCGCTACCGCAGCATCAGGACTAACACCCCCAGACTCAGGGACAGTTTCATGCCACAGCCCATAAGACTTTTAAACACTCGAACGCTTTCAAGAGCATCCATACACATTCATCTGTTTGCATCTTGAACATTATGTATCTAATGCATCATATTCCGATTGTATATAGACTATTCTTGAACTATTTCTATTTTATTTGTATTTACTTGCACATCTTAAAACATTCTCTTGCACTATTTTATACCAAACAAAACCCCCAGACTCAGGGACAGTTTCATCACACAGCTATACGACTATTAAACACCCGAGCTTGCACTATTTTAATTTGTAGTATTGTTTTTTAAATGTATTTTTGTATGTCTTGTAATTGCACTGTTGAGGAACCTGCGATCTAAATTGTTCGTACATCACAGTTGTGTATATGTTATGACAATGAACCGTGCAGCTTGGATTTAGAAGAAATATAATCAAATGATAACTGTAGGCATTGTGGGCTCTAAATGTATTTGTATCGATGTGACATACTCACACAAGCTAACATGTAGCACCTTAAGTTTGAATGGAAACTGTGTGAATTGAATATGAATCAACAAACTAACTTATGAGAAGGTTAGGAATTGTGTTTAACAGGATTACAATAATAACTTATTATAGTATATTTAATTTATATACAGACTTCATTGTGAGTCGACTTTTAAATAAAAATGTTTTCTCATTTATAACTATTTTTCTATAAAGTATAAAGGGAATGGTCTTCTTTTAGTGTGTGTGTGTGTGTGTGTGTGTGTGTGTGTGTGTGTGTGTGTGTGTGTGTGTGTGTGTGTGTGTGTGTGTGTGTGTGTGTGTGTGTGTGTGTGTGTGTGTGTGTGTGTGTGTGTGTGTGTGTGTGTGTGTGTGTGTGTGTGTGTGTGTGTGTGTGTGTGTGTGTGTGTGTGTGTGTGTGTGTGTGTGTGTGCTCAGTGAAGTGTAGGTTTTTGTACGACGCTTTTTCACTGTGTGAACACAATCTGACTGTTGATGACATGGACACTCTGACAGGAGTAAACTGCTGCATCTTCAGGCTGGACTCCACTGACGGTCAGAGTGAAGTCAGAGTTTGATCCACTGCCTGTGAAACGCTCTGAAATCCCTGATTCTCGAGTGCTAGTTTGCTTAATGAGCAGTTTAGGAGTTCCTCCATCTCTCTGTTGGTACCAGGATAAATAGTTCACATGCTGAATATTCTGACTGGTCCTACATGCGATGGAGACAGAGCGTCCTGGAGCAGAGCTCACTGCTCCAGCCTGAGTCACTGTGACCTGGTCTCTGGACTCTGAGGAGAGACAAAGACACAAAGCAGCGTCATGGTTTTGTCCGCTTCGTTTCAGAGGGACGGATGTTCACAGAGGAGAGGAGTTTGATCCTCTGGACTTTACCTGTGAAGCAGCAGCAGAGCAGAGTCCAGATGAGGACGCAGATCAAAGTCATGTTCTTGATGAGGAGGATTCCTGTGGCTTCTGTTGGCATGAAGGACAGCTGTCAGTCATCCAGTGCTCAGCTCTCAGGACTATAAAGTGTCCCAGAGCACTGGAGCATGGCGCTGCTGATGCAAAGTGTCTCTCTATGGAAATGCTCTGACTGACTCCAACAGGGACCTGGATTATTGATCACGAAGAAGAAGAAGAAGAGAAAGAAGATGGACCTCCCCTGGGGGAACATTCAGTTTCCACTCTGTGGTCTTTACACACCTTGCAAGCACATAGGTGCCCAGGAGCATGTGCCAGGGAGCACTTGGGGGTCCGGTGCCCTGCTCAAGGACTGGGTCAGGGCTCACTCGTTCTTTCCAGAGAACATTAAAACCTGTCCTATAATCCACTCCCACTCGAATCAAAGCTCTCTTCCTCCACAGCAATCTAAAATAAAACAGATTCAATACTTCTCCATAGTTTATGAATCTGGTTCAAACCCTGGAAGCAGTTATTATATAAAGTGGGTAACCCGTGGATGTGTGTGGTGAGGGTGTTTGTGTCAAAGTCAGAGAGCCGTGTCTCTCTGCAGGGAGAGGTTTCTGTACGGCGGCTCGATGGCTTTGTGTCACTGTGGAACACGTTCGGCGGAGGAACCAGACTGGATGTTGGAAGTAAGTCAAATGTTAATTCATAAGAGCAATTTCTCTTTCGTTGTGCTTGTTATTCAGCTCACTCGGAGAAATAGTTGCCTCTCCTTGTTATTGTGTCCATACTTTTATAAATACGTTGAACTAAGAGGCTAACTTTACTCCAGCGAAAGACGTTTAAATGTTTTCATGAGAGTTAAACATCGAACAGAGAATACATCATTATGTCCACCTTTAATGGTGAAGCAGCTTCTCGAGGGCTGGTAGGTTCAGTTCAGTGAGTCAAAGGCAGAGAGCCGTGTCTCTCTACAGGGAGAGGTTTCTGTACGGCGGCTCGATGGCTTTGTGTCACTGTGGTGGACTTTCGGTGGAGGAACCAGACTGGATGTTGGAAGTAAGTTTCTGCACAAAAAGTAAATATGATGACTGTGTTAGAAGGTTTGAGAGATAGATATATATTATTTTAATTGTAATGTTTAGATAGTATTCACGTCTTTATTTCTCTTCGTCATTGAGCCTAAGTCGGAGCAGCTTTTCCTGACATGTCTTTATACATTCCCAACATGCTGTCATTCAAACAGCTTCAGATGTGAAATGATGAAACTGATAATGTTTCATTCACTTGTTCTTCATTTGTTCTCGATTCTCCGTCTGTTTTCAAATAAATTACAGTTTTTAAATACGGTTGAACAGAGTAGAGATAACATTGGATATTTAAAAACGTGTTGAATTATTTCAGACATTATTTTAAAGTTTGTAAAACTGGGTAATTATTGAGATTCACGTTTAGCTCAGGCGCATGACGTGTGTGTTTGTGCTCTGTGTGTGTGTGTGTGTGTGTGTGTGTGTGTGTCCGACACCGGCATTTGTTTTCAAATTACCATGAACCGTAATTTACACACATCTGGCCAACTTCATAGGTATATGTGTGAGTTCCGAAATGAAATAAATGAAGTACTTTTACTGTGTACTTTTATTCTCTGTCAAAGTCCCCTCAAGCCACTTCTGCTATATTTGATGAGGGATACAATTATTTTAAGCCATAAGTTCTCAATAAAATTGGTACTGTTGGACTCAGTGCTTGTTAGACTACTACCACAAATACAATGAAGTACTTTTGCTTTTGCTTTTTTGACCACAGCATATTACTCGACCGACTGGAAAACTGGGTGGGACTTTCGGAAACAGTTCTAAATTGGTTTGAATCCTACCTAAAGGACAGAAACAACTTTGTTTCTATAAGTAAATACATATCTGAGTTGACAAATATGACATGTGGGGTACCTCAAGGCTCCATCTTGGGGCCTCTTCTCTTTAACGTCTACATGCTACCACTGGCTCAGATAATGAAAAACAACAAAATAAGTTACCATAGCTATGCAGATGACACACACATTTACGTAACAATTTCACCAGGAGACTATGCTCCAATTCAAACACTGAGTAAGTGCATTGAACAAATCAAAGACTGGATGTGTCAGAACGTTCTCCAATTAAACAAAGATAAAACTGAGGTAATGGTTTTTGGAGCCAAGTCAGAACGTATAAAAGTTAGCGCTGAGCTTCAGCCTGCAATGTTCAAAACAACAGATAAAGCCAGAAATATAGGTGTAGTCATGGACTCTGACCTGAGTTTCGACAGTCACATTAAAACAGTTACTAAATCAGACTACTATCACCTAAAGAACATATCTAGGATTAAAAGACTAATGTCACTTTCTAATGATCTTTGGGTTTGGTTTTACTTCTGGAATCATTCTAGTTTTATCTTTGTTAGTACAAACTGGTTCCAATAAATATAGAATGCACATCATGGTAAACCACAAAGCTCTCTCTTACCACTAATGTTTAAGTTCATCCATTTGTGATTTTCATGTGTTGTTAAACTTTAATCTTACAACATATGAATTAAATATTCTACTTAAAATATATTCAGGGCCAGAAATAAAAGCAGGGTGTCATCTGCTGAAGTCACAACATCAATCTAAATTGAGATGACCTTAAATATTATTGAATGGACACAGTACAACTGCGGAATTATTACATGAAAAGATTTGTTGCTGATTGAATTAAAACTGATATTATATGAAAACAAAGACTATTTATCACCTTAGCTGAGTCAAAGCCACAAGGCACATGACGTGTGTGTTTGTGCTCAGCTGTGTGTGTGTGTAGGTGTGTGTGTGTGTGTTCTACACCGGCATTTGTTTTCAAATGACCATGAACAGTAATTCACACACCTCTGGCCAACTCTATAGGTATATGTGTGAGTTCCCAAATGAAATAAACGTGTTTAATCTTAATCTCGATGTAGTGTCGCAGTGCTGTCGGAGTGCAGGGGAACACTGCGGTCACACACACACACACACACACACACACACACACACACACACACACACACACACGCCCTGGTGACCGGACATCTCCTTCATAAAACGAATAATAAGGCGTAATAATCGGGCAGTTCGGTGTAGGTGTGTGTGTCCCACTCGTGCAGAAACCATCCGCTCACCTTCTCTGCGTCTCACAAAGACAGGGAGGTTATAACAGCACATCTCAAATATGGACCAAAGTAGAGATTTCCACTGGTCTAATGTCCAGTCCTTGGGTTTCTTGGCCCAAATAATTATCTTCTTCTTGTTGTTCATCCTCAGTAGTGGATCTTTCAGCAGTTTGACCATGAAGGCCTGATTCACGCAGTCTCCTCTGAACAGTGGATGCTGAGTCTGCTACTTGAGCTCTGTGATCATTTATGTGAGCTCAAATCTGAGGTGCTTTCATTTGCAGTTTCTGAGGCTGGTATGTATTTATCCTCTGCAGCAGAGATGTCTCTTGGTCTTCCTTTCTCGTCTTGAAATGTTCCGGATAGACTGGCCTTCATTGCTTAAAGTGATGATGGACGGTCGTTTCTCTTCACTGAGTTGAGTTCTTGCCATAATATGGATTATTTACAACAGTAGTCAAATAGGGCTTTCCACTGTGCACTAACCCTACCTCTGCACAACACAACTGATGGCCTCAAACACATTAAAGGTGGGGTAGGTAAGTTTGAGAAACCGGCTCGAGATACACTTCTTGTTATATTCCATGGAATGCTCTTAACATCCCGATAGCAATGAATATCTGAAGTGCTTTGACCAAAAATCCATAAAAAAGTCATCTGTGGAAGCCGTGGCGCTGTAGAAAGCACGACCAATCACCTGAGCCGGCTAAAGTAACTGGATGGCCTACCTGCCTGTCAGCCTTCCATCTGGGCACAAACTTATCTCGTGCCCTCATTGGTCATGTGCGCGTTCATGTGTGTTGGAGGAGGGGCTCTGTGAGGAAGTGGCAGATTTCTTCCGGCTGTGTATTTTCAAATTCTAGCGCACTCGAGCTGGTTTCTCCAAAAGGACCTGCCCCACCTTTAAGAAGGCAAGTAATTCCACGAATGGACTCTTGACAAGGCACACGTGTTAATTCAAAACCATTCCAGGTGACGACCTCATGAAGCTGACTGAGAGAAGCCAAGAGTGTGCAAAGCTGTCATCAAGGCAAAAGGGGGATACTTTGAAGAATCTAAAATATGAATCATATTCTGGAACACTTTTTAGTTTCCCATGCCATGTGTTCTTTGATAGTTTTGATGTCTGCAGTATTAATCTAAAAAGTACATTTTTAAATAAACAAAAACCATTGAATGAGAAGGTGTGTCCAAACTTTTGACTGGTACTGTATATTTTACAGTGACAGAACAAAATATTGTAAACATTGGTTTAACAAGTCAGCCAGGTCAACCCTTGTTCTACTAAAATATAACACCATGTGATGTTTGTTGCATTTTAGGATAATGTTCATGTTTATGTCATGAACAAACAAGATAAAAAATATGTTATTAAAGTGTGTTTAACCTTTAATGCTTCTCTTCACACAGATACCTGTCCAAAGTTATCATCCTGAACTGAACACCAAAGTACATTTTCCCTCTGAAAGACATCCTGACTCCATCTGCTGGTGAATAAATGACATAGCAGCATTTCCTGCTGTTGATAATTCATCCTATGACAGAGGTCAGAGAAAACCAAAGAGCATTTTGACATTGTCGAACAGAGCTGAGACGCCACTGCAGGGTGTGAGATCTCTGCCGTGAGACACGTTTGGAGGATTTGAAACACTCAAGAGAAAGGACAGTACCTTAGTGAGTTTTCCTTTTTAAAGACACCAGTGACCGAGACAAATGGATGAGAAAACCGCTCTTGTTGAACGTTTCCTGATCCTGGGTGTTTCTCAATGTCGAGTAAAGCTGCTCCAGAGCCACTATTTCACGCATACTACGTCATCATTTCACTGGGTGTCCCCCAGGGGTCAGTACTGGGTCCACTCCTATTCATCATATATCTCCTCCCCCTGGGCAAAATCCTCCGTCACCATGAGGTTAATTTTCACTGCTACGCCGATGACACACAGGTCTACATTTCCTCTAAACCCACCTCTGCCCTCCCCCAACCTCCCTCACCACCTGCTTTGAGGACATCAGGAGCTGGATGAGCAGGAACCTCCTGAAGCTTAACGGTAGCAAAACTGAGGCCCTGCTCATCGGCTCCAAATCCACCCTCACCAATTCACACATCACCCCAGCATTAAACATCATCATCGACGGCTTCCCCATACCATTCGCTGCCCAAGTGAAAAGCCTCGGTGTCATTCTGGACGGCTCCCTCTCATTCGCACCACACATAAAAAACATCACCCGCACCCGTGTAGACTCCGTGGACTTAAAATCCCCACAATGCTTTGCGCACGGACCAATTTTCCCAAATCTGTGGCGGAAAGTGTAAAACGGAGCCTCTCATATGACACACACTTGCTAGCCTGTTCCATTCTTTGTTTTCCAAATACCAGGAAGTATTCTTGCCTCACTTCTGAAGCAAGTGACTCGGATGTACTACCAAGCAAGTGTACTCGACATTGAGAAACACCCACTGTGTCTCTGAGCTGCAACCACAGCTTCTGTTCGAGCTGCCTGCAGAAATTCTGGGAACAAAGTAAGAACAAAAGGAAGGACCTGCAGAAATCTGACTTAGAGTCTCTGCAGGACAAGAGGGACAAATACAAAGGAGTGGGGGAAACACACAATGAAGTGATTACAGCTGCTGTCCACAGAGAGGCAGATCAGAGCAGAGTTTAACCAGCTGGCAGCTCTGAGGGAGGAAGAGGAGTCCAGACTGGCAGCTCTGAGGGAGGAAGAGGAGCTGAAGGGGAAGACTATCAGCAGAGAGATGAAGAGCATTCACAAAATTAATGATAATAATAAAAAAAATAATCGTTATATTTCGATTACATTGTTTTCATAATCGTTGCAAGCCATAATCGTAATTCCCATTAAAATACAATTAATTGAGCAGCCCTACTCTCTGCTGTTGAAGGAGAGCTGCAGAAACACAACGGGCCCTTCCTCAGCAGTTATAAAGCCACTCAGAGCCAGAGTCCAGAGCTCACTGTCAGACCCACAGCTGCTCTCAAGAGCGCTGACAGATGTGGCCAAACACCTGGGCAACCTGTCCTTCAGAGTCTGGGAGAAGATGGAGGACCAGGTCCACTTCAGTCCTGTTATTCTGGTGTGAGACAAGGAGACACATATGAGCAGCTTCATGATAATCCAGAGAGACACACTCAGTATGCTGATGTTCTGGGCTCTGAGGGCTTCAGCTCAGGGACACACAGCTGGGAGGTGGAGGGAGATCATCCTGCCTGGAGTATAGGTTTGACTAAAGAGTCAGTTGACAGGAAGGGAGAGGCGACGGCCTCACCAGAATATGGGATCTGGTGTTTAATGCATCACACTGGAAAATACACTAATGTTGATGGTGAGACTATCAGAGTGAAAAATAATCTCCAGAGGATCAGAGTCCAGCTGGACTATGACAGGGGGGAGGTGTCCTTCTACGACCCTGAAGACATGGCTCACAGCTGCACTCACACAGACACTTTCACAGAGAAACTCTTTCCATATTTTAATATTGGAAACGCTGGTGATGCTAAAACTGCTAATATCAAAATCTGTCAAACTGAGATTCCTCTGTGATGTTCCAACCCAGTCTCACGGCATTTCGTGTTATAGTCACAGAATGTAATTTATTGATTTTCCCCTTTTTTTCGTGTCACACAGAACGATTTTAAAAGCAATGTATTTCTATTGGTATAGCTACTGTATGTTTCGTGCCTGCACCACGTATTTTTCTCCGGTCGGGTCGTGGAAGACCGGAAACTGTGGGGTTCATAAAAACATGTTCTTACTCAATATCAAGCCGCGATTATTGTTTTTATTTTAAATCGTATAATGTCTGACTTTTTTTGCCGTCTCTGAGGAAAAGAGACTCAAAGCCTCAGAATACTGAAATCTGTATATTTCTATCTTGTTTTCCTTCTAATGTGTTATTCTTTTCTAAATAACACACTGTTATTTACTCAACAATAACACACAATTATCCTTGTTTTTATTTATTTCTTTAATTCTATAATCTCAGGCTTTTTTGCCGTCCGTCAGGAACAGAATTTCAAAATAAAGTCACCGGAAACAGACGTAGGCATTACACACCCACTGAACTGATTACCCAAGATCCTCAGCTATGGTTGAAGCTCGGTGATTGGATGTTTTAGCCGCAATGCACGTTGGGCTATGGTGTTATTGCGATATGAAATAATACTTTAATCCGAGTGTGCTTGCTTTTTTCGGCTGCATTAAATATTACACATCTGCCGTAGTTATATATTTATAGAGCCCTGAAGGATTTGGTGTTAAGTAGATTGTAAGAAGAGTAATTTCTGTGGTTAATTCTACAATTATAAGCTGTTTTTTTTGGTCTGCCGTGATGAGTCACTTCTCTCCAAGTGTTAAAGTCTAAAAAATAAGCATTTATTTTCTGTTACTTGAAAACACTGAACTGTTGGATGTCGACAATTACCCTTTAATGTTTAATCACTTAATGTTTAATCACTGTTCGTTTAAATTAATCATACAAAAGTTTAATCATTTACCCTCCAAACATTTTAATGAACTCAATTATTTCATACATTTATTTTGAATTAGATGTTTTTAAAATGTGAAAATGGTGAAACCACTTCTCTAAACTGAAGCTGTTATTGAATAAGCCAAGAACATCAGTGTAATCACAGGAAATATTAAAGGGGACCTATCATGCAAAATGCACTTGTTGATGTCTTTTATACATCAATGTGTCCCCGGTGTGTCAGGGAACTCACGCAGCGTCAGAAAATAAACCCCCCTCTCTTTTCCTCCGTACCCAAATCTCTAAAAACGGGGAACAACGGAGCTGATCCAGATTTGCGTCCGATATGACGTAACATCTGAAATGTGGACCCACGGGCCAATCAGAAACGTTGCTATCAGAAACAATGCCCGACTGTTTTGGACGTAATATGGTCGGTGTTCACATTAGCATCGCTAACACTCAGAGCTAACCTGTACTGGAGAGCATGTGTGTGAAGAAGCAGGAAGTAGAAAGGAGCTCACCTTGTGGTGTAACCGGCAAGAGAGAAAGCCTTTGAGCTCCAGACTGTTTCAGATCCTTGATAATCCATGATATGGAGTTTCATCACCGCAGTATCTGCCAGTAGAATCTCCTGCATGACCTCAGCTTTAAAGCTTTATACCCAAATCAGCAATTTTGAAACAGGAAGTGAAATGGAGGGATATGAGGCATGGCTAGAATGGGTGGTCTGTTTGGTATTTTGAGCAAAACACTTCATAGACATGTTATTTATATATTTTTATATATCTAACAATGGCATGATAGGTGACCTTTAAAATGTTTAGTTTGCAGACGGGTTAAGTCAACCAGCAGGTGGCACTACATGCGCACAGATTCTGATTATAGTGTCATTCTAACTTCAAGGATTAAGGTGAGTGCCATTGTTTTACTTTCTATCAGATGTGAAAACCTGTAGCAACAAACGCTGTCAGAGAGATAGATTGCAACGGGTTTGACCTTATTTTAATGAGTGCCATTCAGAAACAAGTCTGACAAATACTAATCAAAGAATAACAAAAAAGAAACTATGTTATTTAACTGTTATGAAGAAAACATTATTGTTCCTGTTCTCTTATCTTCTCTTTGCTTCCGCCTTGATTCAGTTATCTTGCAAGGAAGGCCTTTTATTAAAAAAAAAGAAAACAGAAACTGGGCAACTTCAAACTCTTATTTATTCTCTGGAGAAATGGGTCAGATTGAAAAGTAGCTTGACTCTGGAGATCATGTCCCTTTCAACTTGAATCCCCTAACAAAGTTGAGACAGATCATAAATGAACTCCAGGCTAGGAAAAGATAAACTGAGTATTATGGCTCTATAGTAGCTTTTTTGTGAACGCATTGCCTCTTTAAAACAACTTTGGTTTTCTCTCTCGCTGTGACATACGTACATGTTGGAATATTGAGTTCATGTGGGGCTTAGCCAGGGGCGGACTGGCCATCGGGACGTTGGGCCGGTACTGAAGTGGGCCTGTCGGACGATGTGGGCCGGTCGGATAAGTCAGTAGAACCCCCCCCGTCGACAATTTACTAGCGGTATTTACTTGCGGCACCGAGGTGGGCCGGCGGTACCGAAGTGGGCAGGTCGAGAGTCCCGGGCTGATTTGTAGTCCCAGTCCGCCCCTGGGTTTAGCCATGTTTTCTGTTAATCTCTTGTTCCTACTTGAAGAAGGTTTATTACAGGAACAACATATGATTTTTTATTGTCAAGCCCAAATTTGATGTAGTGATACCAGTTTTACCATTAACCGTTTCACTATGTTAGTTTAGCATGTTAGCTAATCGGACTGAGCTAGCTTGTAAGTTAGCCAGCTAGCATCAAAGACACAGTTCTCTGGGCAAGGCAAGGCAAGGCAAGTTTATTTATATAACACTTTTCAACGCAAGGCAATTCAAAGTGCTTTACAAAAAAAAATGAAAGACATTAAGCATTACAAAAGAAAAGCTAATCAAATAATAGTTTGTGATAAACCCTAACAGTGGCCTGATTAAAATATTGGATGGTGGTGCAAGAGGAAGAGTAGGGTGTCTGTGAGTATATTAAAGAATAGGAAGAATTTGGTGGGCAATAATTGAATACATTTAAATCAATGAAAAAAGCTTCTACTGATAAAGGATGCAAGATATAACTTCTCAGGAATTAATAAGGTAAGAAATTAGGTTTCTTCAAGTACAAAACAGCTTCTAATGAGAAAAAAATCAGTCAGAGAAGTGAATATACATCATGAGAGTTCAAAGTTTACTGAAGTTAAACAAAGACAAAAATACATGACCTATGTGAAAAAAGCAAACAGACATGAATAAACACAGACAGTCGGCCTGAAGATATTGACTTCTGACACTGATCACACTCACACATAAATATCATTATGTGAAACATGAGACATTTTTTTAGCTATTATTTATTTAGTCAACAATCGAGCTTGTATAGTAAATGATGTGAACAATCCATGAAGTTTTGCCGTTTTTAGCTAGAGTTACTTTACCATCATAGAAAATAAGTTTTAACAATGTGACATTATTTTTTAGATACTTAATTGTCTTACCTACAGTGGGTACTTTCCTCAGTAGCTTGTATTAGGCATCGTTTTTAATGTGTGCTAATCGCTAGCAAGCTAACTGTTAGCTTGCGTAGAAGCTAATTCTGAGCTTGCTAACGTGTAGCCCATGGAGTACAGTTCATGAAATAGCTATCTTCAGTAAAAGCATTGTGTCTTCTGTTTGTTGCAGTTTATGATTATGTCATTGTAAAAGGCAGTAACGTAATGTGTTCACAGGGCTGTGGACTTTTCTATTCATCGGTCAAGTCACTTTTAACCGGTAGTAACACAGACTGGTGCTTTTGCAGAGGGTGTGTGTGTGTGTGTGCCATAGACTGACTGTATATATGGTGTGTGCAATGCTTAAAGGTCCCATGTCATGCTTTTCTGGTTATCACCCGTCCCCTTGTGTGTTATGTAGGTTTATCTGCATGTAAACGGTCTGCAGAGTCACAAACCCTCAAAGTACACCCTGTAGCGAGTAAAACTCTAACACAGAGAAGACCTCCCCAAACGCCTCGTTGGAGATGTTTCTTTTTCCAATGTTTTCTTCCTGGGTATCGTGACGTGCCCATACTCAAATGGACCCATTGGTCAATGGCCCAATCCGTGGAGCACCTCACACACACACACACACACACACACACACACACACACAACACACACACACACACACACACACACACTCTTTTAGTGGCGAAAATGTGACACGCTGGGGGGTGCTAGTGGAGCCTCGCAGCGCGGTGAAACTGTGGTGCGCTTACACTGTAGGTGCGCCGCGTTTCGGGGTGCGGGGGGGATACGGGTGCTAGTGGAGCCTCGCAGATGGAGCTGCTGCAGCCCCCTAAGCACCCCCCCCCCATTCCCGCGTCCATTCGCGATGTCTCACAGCAAGCAGGAAACCACACCAGTAAGCCAGCTCACACTGTCAGCTGACCAATCAGAGCACACTGGGCTCACAGGGAGGAGGGGGGGGCGGAGCTCCAACAAGCCGTTTAGGACAGAGAGTGAATTCACAGACTATACGGAGATGCTGTGAGAAATCAATCTGAGTCTGGAACATTGAACAATGTAAATCTATTCTAGTCGACCTCAACATATGATCAGTATAAATGAACATGACACGGGACCTTTCACAGCACGTGCACCACATGGTATTGATGGCAAACATCTCTTATCATTCTTCATACATCCAGCCGGCATTGTCTGTATGTTTGAACTGTGTCTGCAGCTACAGACAGACTAGTTGTATCTTGCAGCCAGCAATGATTTAAGTAAGTAACTGAGCTTCAATATGCACATGATACACAAATGTAACCATACATTGAATCGTTAAATCACTACAGCATTGTTCTTTCTTAATGTAATCAGTTTAACATCCTTACTGTACAGAAGACATTGTTTCCCTTGTATACATTCAAATCTGACATTGCAGGAGTAGCAGCATGTGTAGCCTACTTAATAACAGCGCTGATTTACTTAGCCAGGCCTTGTTAATGTTATTAGTTACACCTGTGAATTTCAAGTAGCAACATATCTGCTGTGCAGGATAAGGTCTTCCAAGAGGTGGCGGTTTGTCCACTGCAAGTAAATATAGGTACGTCGTAATTTAACTCCCGAAATAATCATATGCATCCCTGACAGAGACCTGATGTGAACACAATCTGAGGAAAGAAGCTAAGAGATAAACAAAATTGAACATTTCCAAAACAGGCATGAAAGCAGAGGAAAGGTTGTCATAATAAAAAAACTAAAGATACGTCCACAGGCTCTCAATCTTCTACATTGACCCTGCAAAAATGTGTATGATAATTTCAGAGCAAATCTCTATCAAACAACATATCTGCGGTCTGTTCGCTATCCTAATAGAATCTGTCTATTAAAACACGTACACTTTCACACAGTTACATGTTGGCAAATACAGCTTGTATGAAGAACATCGTGTACGAGGCCAGACAACATTGATGGATAGAGATGTGGAGGAATTTGCCAATTTCATCACCAAGTCACACGTTTTCACAATATCTGATATGAAGGAACAGTAAACACATTTTAAAATCAACACTGACATAACGCCAGGCAGTGGCATTGTGTTGGTTTAAATGCGTCATATTTTGTTGTTTCACAGCTTTGTTGAATACTTGATTCTGATTGGTCAATTCCAACATTCTATGGTCTGTTATCGCCTTATAGCAGAACGCTGCATTGGACGGTCTTAAGATACTGCACATCAACTTGTATGCATTTAGAAATGTCAGTGGTGACAAAGAAACACTGGAAATGTTTTCTAATATACATTTGCAATACATTTGGTGGCCACAAAACTTCTCAATTAATGGTTAATGGCGAGACTATCCCCAGTAAAGAAAACACATGAGCAAGAAAAAGGAAACAGTGCATGCAATTTTGACATACATTATCCTGCATGATAATCTTTTATAGCAAGCCCCATAAAATCCTTTTGAAATCCCTACTAGGAAGCGGCGTACAAAGTGAAATAATGTACAGCGAGGCAGTCATTATTAGGAAATAAGTCTTGCTCGTCATGTTGGGGTTTATTTCTCAATAATGAACAGCTCGCCGTTTCAAGCACCACCGATGGTCCGTTTTGTCTTTTGTTTAGAGCAGAGGTGGGGAACCTTTTTCCACTCAAGGGCCATTTCAATTTTTTCAATATCCTCTGAGGGCCGTACAAATTATTGACCTCTGCTTAGAAAACTAAAACCACAGCCCATTCATTTGGCCTTTCCTTCATGCTGTGTAAAGAAAGATCAACCTCTGAATCCAAATATCTCACCGTGATGCACGTGCACGGTTGTGTCATGACCACCAAAACAGAAAGATATGGACCCAAGATGTGTGCAAATGTGTTTAGTTTCCTATCCATGTGGACATGATTTAAGTGGGGGGGACCTATAACCTCCTCTAGGGGGGGTCCGGGGGCATGCTCCCCGGGAAGATTTTTTAAATGTTGAAGTTAAAAGCATCAATCTGGTGCACTTTGAGAGCAACATGAAGAGATCTATGGACACATCTCTCAGCACCCAGATGAAACAGAACTGGAAGCAGATTTATTTTTCTTTATGGATATTGAATCACTCCCCTTTCAAACTGTATTCTTGTTTATTAATAATAACTTTTTTTTACTGTCTAGTATTTTATACCTGTTTACTTTATTCTCGTGTTTTTATAACTATAATGATCACATAAAGATGTGCCTTTACCTCACTGGTTGTAGAAAAAGCTTCTTATATTCGTTAGCATAGCTAGCTAACCAGATGCTAATAACAACAAAGTTATTGACTGTATGATCAGTGTGACAGATGAACAGATCGCCACCGGGCTTTCAACTAAAGACACAGCCACGCAACAACTGCGGCATGTGTACGGCTCCTAATCTGAAGTGGCGGGCTGAAGTCGAATAGTCCATTTAGCTTAGGAACCTTCCTAACGGAGTGAAATGACCCGGAAGTCCCTCAGTGGCAGCCATGATAAGTGCCGTTCCAATTCTCTAGAATCTAGATGATAGGAAAGGAGGTTTCAAACTTCCTTTATAACCTCCCCCGGGTAGGAACCACTGGACCTCCCTCACCGAAAGGGGAGGAGAAAAATGCTGCCCCACAATGCCTTGCAGCCGCAGCATGTGCCGTCACTCAACAGTCGGCCGTTCAGGGAAACAATCGATTTTGACCGAGAAATGATATCATGAAAGTTACGGTGCTTATTAAGCATTTTAAAACATAGGTGGTAAGTTGCCAAAGTGCTTTGTTTTGAACGTTCATCAGTATTATAATCAAAGAGAGAAATATGAACGTTAGTTTTTACTGAAATGATCAAATAAAGTCAACATCTCAGTCTTTACTGAGCTGTGTGGGGTTTGTTCAACTTCTAAAAGATGTTTGAATGGTGATATACACAGTGATAGATGTTAAGGACTGACGTTTATAATAAATACATCTGTATTGATTTAAGATCTTTGTCATACAATCATACGTATTGGAATCATTGGTATTAATGTGGACCGGAGGGAGAGGGGGACGAGCATAAGTTTCACTTTCCTTTTTTAATTCAATTCCAGCTTTGGTCATGAAGAATATGTTTCTCTGTTGTCCACGTTCATAAAGCAAAGCAGCAGCATCAGAGCACGGTGCAGAGTCTCTAGATGAGTTTACAGCAGTCCCTCGTTCTTATTGAACATCCATGTTGTAGTCCGCTGTATAGAAAACTGTGGTTTCCATAGTTACCCCACAGCAGCAGACGCACACAATGACGTCCGCTGGCGCATCATAAACACGTCGGATAGTGAAAGTGCATTCGGATTCTCTAAAGTACCGCAGTCTCTTCTCCTAAGTCCTTTTTAATTCTCCCTATCCACTATCCCTTAACCCCGTGACGTTTCACTCAGAGGTCAAGGAATAGACGATAGGGTTAGAACTTAGGAGCTGATCTTTGGATTATCCGACCGCCGCTCCGGTGTAGGTACCATATCTGCACGGCCTACCAGATCAGCACAGGGGTCCGTTACGCTTACTAATGACGTCACGCATTGGCTGTACGGCAACCCAAGAGGACATTTTACACGGCCAAATTCCGCAAAGAATATTAAAAAATAACAATCGACAGTGAATGTATGTTAGTGGAACTGTGTCAGGAAAGTGAAGTGTTAAAGGTCCCATGTCATGGCCATTTCCACTGATCATAATTCCATTGTTCAGGTCGACTAGAATAGATTTATATTGTGCAATTTTCCAAACTCACATTGGTTTCTCAGCATCTCTGTAAACTACGTGTGTTCACTGAATTTCACTCTCTGCCTTTAACGGCTAGTTGTAGCTCCAATAGCTCCAGCCCCCCCCCCTCCCGATTGGTCGGGACGTTGTGAATTGCGCTGAGCTCCGTGGAGGTGTTGTTTCCTTGTTTAGCGATACACAGCGAAACACAGCCAAACTCACCCTGAGCACACACAAAGTCACAGCCGAAGGAAAAACAATAAGTGTGGCTTGATATTGAGTAAGAAAAAGGTTGTTAAACGCTGTGAGATGGGTCTGCAGAGAGACTTTCGCCGCGATCCCAACTGTCTGTTATCAGCCTGCAGCCAGGGAGGAGAGACCAGCAGAGCTGCATGCACTGAGTGTGTGAGGAAGTCCGTGGATTGGTCAATTTGGACCATCAGCCGGGGCTTAACGTAACGGCTCCGCGGACGTAACGTAACGGCTCCACGGATTGGTCCATTTCGTTCCGGGGACGACATGACATCATGATGTACCCGGAAGAATCAAATGGACAGTGACGTATCTCCAACGAGGCGTTCTGTGGAGGTATTTTCTGTGTTAGAGTTTTACTCGCTACAGGGTGCACTTTGAGGGTTTTGACTCTGCAGACCGTTTACATGCAGAACAACCTTCATAACAACAAGGGGACGGGTGATAACCAGAAAAGCATGACATGGGACCCTTAATTAAGTAATGTTATTGAAGAACTGAAATCCATAAAATTGAAAGTTAATATGTATCATATCACTGCCGATTGTTATTTTTTAATATTCTTTGCGGAATTTGGCCGTGTTAAAATGTCCTCTTGGGTTGCCGTACAGCCAATGCGTGACGTCATTAGTAAGCGTAACGGACCCCGTGCTGATCTGGTAGGCCGTGCAGATATGGTACCTACACCGGAGCGGCGTTCTGGTGCTCTCCGTCAGAACTGCACCCCTATCAGACGAGACGTATACCACGTGATGACAGGCTCGTGTTGTGTTCAAGAAACCTGACCTTGGCCAGGAAAAACAGGCACTCGCTTGTTTAATTCTTTTGCGGTCTAGATTTCTTTAATTTTGTTGCATGTGTTTATAAATTACCTCGAGGGCCGTACCAAATGGTCGCGCGGTCCGTATACGGCCCGGAGGCCAGAGGTTCCCCACCCCTGGTTTAGAGAGTCAATGGTTTTGTTGAGCTGCAGTGGATATGATGCATACATTTTCTTTCTTGTTTCAGGCTTTCTATGAGATTTTGGACCATCCAGCCACAGTGATAAGGGCTTCTGATTTGTTTGATGGGGTTGACTTAAGGACTCTGTGAAGGTCACTCGAGTTGTTTTAACCCCAAACACAGACAGGGAAACAAGGTCCAATTAGACCTTCTAATATTCTGTTTTTCTACAATATATGGCATGACATGATCCCGTCTAAATTATAATGTGATCATATCTGACATCACATGAATTTCCCTTTCTCTGTTTACAAAATGGTGCCAGGATATCTCTGACATGCAGACAGATAACACATGTATGAACATTAAACACAGACACGCAAACACACATTTCCGATGACTCTGCACATTCTCATGTTAAATGGAAAAATCCTTCAGCGCTTGTTCTCCTCACACACTTGGCTCTGCTCTGCATGTTGTGAAAGCCCGAACATCTGAACGCCATCAGCTGTTTGACTTTTGAACACTGACGGCAGACTCAGTCTCGAGTTAGGGCGTGCGAACAAAATGCAAAAGTGCTAAGTCTGAAAGTGGATTTGTCAGGTTCTGCAAGGTAAACTCTGCAGATGTGTTAAATTAGGTTGATTCACACAACATGTGAGCATGTAACAGACTTCTGCTGTAAAAGGATTTATTTGTCTTGTTTCCTCTAAATGTTAAAGTTCCTATCTTTTAGTATATTTGATCCATATCCATATATATTCTGAGAAAGACGTGATAAGCTGAGGTTAATGTGGCGTTAAAAGCAATCCGGTATCACGGCAAGACGTGAACATGTGAGGATTTACCACGCTGGGAGACGTGAAGATGTCACGATTTCGTCCCTTCAAACGTGACAGTTACACGGTATTGTTAACATGGCCCAACCAGTGGAGAAATACCCGGAAATGCCAAGCAAATGCTCCCCCGACGGTCGGTTGTTATTGTCAATATTAATATAATAATGATTTATTTTTTAATAGTCACACTTGATTTCACCGATTTTCTTGTTGCCCCAGCTAGTCGACACCTCTTTGAGCGGAAACAAAGGCTACATGAATGTATTAGTGCGTTCACACCTGCTTTGTATAGTCCGGTTGAATCGAACCCTGGGGCGTTTAGCCGCTTGGTGCGGTTCATTTGGGTCGGTGTGAACGCAGTCCGAGACCTCTGAAGTGAACTAAACAACCGCTAAAATAGGTGGTCTCGGAGCGCTTGCTAGCGAACTCTGGAGCGGTTCATCGCTGGTGTGAAAGCAGTCCGCACCAAAACATAGGAAGCGCAGTATTTACGTGTCACAAGAACGCGGATATCTTCAAAAATCTTTTGCGAAAGAGTCTTTCAAGACATCCGCGGTTGTTCATTTAAAGAGTGAAGCAGAATGAAGTGTTGAACAGTGTCGTGTAAAGTACTAAATTCTCCGTCAATGGGCCGCTAGAGTCTGTTGATCTCCAGACTAACAGCAGCAAGAGAATAACCTGCCGAAAGTGCCGATGCTCCATGGCGGAGGCTCCGGTAGAAATTGCCGGGATTTGCGTTTTTACCCCCTTAATATCTGACCAATGGTTGAACAGCATTTCCGTGCACATGACTTGTGATTACAGTTTATAGTCCGTTTGAGTTTTGCCATGTGTATGCAAACCGAACCTTCTGAAAAATGAAACAATGTAACAAACTGTCTCCTGGTGCGCACCAGAAAACGGACTATTAGGTGTGAATGCACCCTTAAATCGATGTTAATCCATGTGTGCGGTTGTGGAATTAACGGACGTGACGTTGTGTGATTGCGTTGCCAGGCAACAGCTTCGGTTCATGTTAATTTACAAACTCTTCAACTAGAACCACAGTTATATTTAAAAACATTTTAGAAGGCCTTACGAAATACTTCAATGTAAATTAAAATGTAAATGTGAAGGAATGTGTGTATAACAAAACACCCGTCATAAGCATCACCAGAAACAGGGCAAGATCCTCAGCTCGCTGATTGGATGGTTTAGCCGCAATGCACGCTGGGAAATGGGGTTTATGCGATGTGAAATCCGAAACAACTGCTGCCAAAACTGAAAACGTGACGTGGATCTTAAATATATAAGCAATGAAACAACATCTTACATTTCTTTTCACACAATACGTCTCCTTGCAGTATCAACACTAATTCGGCTGACTTTTATATTTGATCCAATTGGTAGATTGGAAATTAGGGCTGCAACAAACGACTAATTTGATAATCGATTAATCTATCGATTAATGAAACGATTAATCGACTATTCGGACTATTACTGTACGCCTTGCACAATTTCTCAAATGCTCTTATTTAGCCATCAACTTTTAGATTTAGCTTGAGGTTGTTTTAGGCATGTAGAAACTAACAAAGGCAGACAGGTTAAGGGGGTTGGGGGGGGGGAGTAGTGGACAAATAAACCTATTAAACTAACTATACAGTGGGGAAAGCCTTGGTAAAAAGGTGCATTTTGAGGGCTTTTTTGAAAATGTCCAGGGTTGGGGGGCGCTGTGGACTCTGTTACCTCTAATCATTATGTTTGTATAATGTAGTTAGCTCCGTGTGTTGCTGCTAGCATACATAACATCTGACGTGAAAACGTTACTCGTGGACGGGGCTGCAGAGCTGCTAGAAACAGTCGAACCCGGTGCATTCCTCCGTCTGGATGTGGAGCACTTCTGCTAAATGTTTAGACAAATAGCTCGTGTTACCGCCCTTACGTGCTAAACTCTTATTCCACTTTTGGTAATGAGCATTCTCCACATCGAGACGGGTAAAGTTTAACCACCTCGGAGCGCGTTCTCTCCGCCATCTCCCACGTGTGTGTGTTGCTGCATGTTGCAGCTGCCCGTGTGTGAACTGCCCCGCCCACTCGCAAGCAGGCGGGGGAGAGAAAGATCGAAAATACATCATAGACGCATTTGTTTGTCTTTTTGCATATTAGAAACGAGTTGGCGACACTAAGACTGCGATATAATGTCTTTGTAGCAATAATACATGACATATATTTTTTAAATGTCTCCAGTACCGATACAAAGACCAATAAAGTTAGAGCTTAACGGGGCGTAAAACACACCTGATGACGTCACCAACGAATCGACGACTGAATTAGTTGGCAACTAATTTGGTAATCGATTTTAATCGATTAAGTCGATTAGTTGTTGCACCCCTATTGGAAATACAGAACTACGGCAGTAATATTTAATGCAGCCGAACCGTGTATTACAATGCCGTTATGTGATGACTTTCAAAGAGAAAAGCAAGCACACTCCGAATAAAGTATTATTTTATTTAAAAAACCTTTTTCGGATTTCACATCGCATAAACCCCATTTCCCAGCATGCATTGCGGCTAAACCATCCAATCAGCGAACTGAGGATCTATGTTTCCGGTATTGTTTATGACGGGTGTATTTTTGTATTTTCACATTTCACAAATGTTCTTAAATATTTTGATATACATTATTAATCCTCGTGGGGAAATTGTTTCTCTGCATTTGATCCATCCTAGTGTTAGGAGCAGTGTGCTGCCGTTTTGAACGGCGCCCAGGGAGCAGTGTGGGGAACGGTGCCTTGCTCAGGGACACCTCGGTGGCACTTGGTCTTGCCGGGACTTGAACTGGTGAATTTCCAGTTGCCAAGCCAAGTCCCTATCGACTTCGCCACCACCGCCCCAAAGTTACATTTTGAGATATTGTATTTTCATTTTATAATATCTTTTTTATATTTATATATATATATACAAAAAAGACATTATAAAATGAAAATATATATATATATAACTGTGGTTCTAGTTGAAGAGTTTGTAAATGTACATGAACCGAAGCTGTTGCCTGGCAACGCAATCACACAACGTCACGTCCGTTAATTCCACAAAAACACACATGGATTAACGATTTAATACATTTGTTTCTGCTCAAAGACGTGTCGACCAGCTGGGGCAACAAGAAAATCGGTGAAATCGAGTGTGACTATTAAAAAATAAATCATTATTATATTAATACTTAATATACCCACATGCCAGCTAAGGTCAGGAGAGCTTTATTTAACAGCTGGTCTTATGTCTGTGACCCCTCCTGTTGTTCATTGATAAGCCTGAAACATGCACTTGTCAAGGTTCAGAGGCACGTTGTGCAAATATGGCAGTAGCCATCGATCATCTTAAGATAAGATGTACTTTATTGATCCCAAGTTGGAAACATTTGCGTTACATCAGCATGTGTATAGTTGTAAATATGCAGTGGTGTTTATTTGTAAATAATTTAGTATAATCACACACATTCTGTGTTTCATATTGACTAATTCTCTGTTCTTTATTTATTGATTGTTCAATACCTGACAAGATGAAAAACTTGGGTCGCAGGTTCCTCAACAGTGCATTAGAAGACATCTATCGATATGTGTGTACCTCCACCATGAAACTGTCATATTCTGCATATTTCGTATACTATCTACATACATCTTGTAAGAGTATAATTCATATGTATAATATCAGTTAAAATAAGTGCTTCAACATAGTTAACACTGCAGGAAAGTCCCAAAACAAATTATGCAATATATTACACGTTAAGTACTTTGTCAGGCTTAATATTTATCTTTAGATACCCCCAAAGCTTTTTTCTTATTTAAAAGAAGACGTTAACTTAAAATATTCTTTAATGTTAAAATAAAGCCTTATTAGTTTGTCTGTTTTGCACATCCTCCTATTAATATCTTTGGACGTCCGGCACTAAACTGTTTTATTGTAGAGATCACTTACAGTATCTTCTTGATATGTTCTATTCTTTATTTCTATCATTGACCTTCTACTTTCCCCAAAGGAAATTATGTACTCTTAATATTTTTATGTTACCACTAGGCGGTTAAAGCACTAAATAAAATATACTGCTGTTTCCAGTTTAGTTTATGATGGATGCATTTTGTTATCCACACATACATTGTTTTTATATTTGTAACACCAAACCGACAGAAATATGGTCTTAACATGACTCAGTAGTCTAGTTAAAACAAATAATATTATCAAACGTAATATTAAAATGAACTCTTATTTTGAAAATACAGCTTCCTGTGTTCGAGCTGCTCCGACCCTCGGTCCTGACGGACTCCAAAAGTCCGACATTACACAATCAAACACATAAATAAACACAAGGATGTTATTGTTGAGTAATTAACAGTGTAGAAAATAATGCAAAAGTAGAAGGAAAAAACAATGAAACAATACAGATTTTAGTATTCTGAGCCCCTACTCCCCCCCAACTGACGGCAACAAAAGTCCAACATTATTCAATTAAAATAAAGAAGTAAAATAATAAGTGTGGCTTGATATTGAGTAAGAAAAAGGTTGATGAACGCTGTGAGAATGGATCTGCGGAGAGAATTTCCCCGCGATTAGTTTCATACGTGGCGAGAGACGTTCAGAAGTCCATCAATGATTTCAGATACAAGACGAAATACACAACTCCAACTTTAAATCGTTTTATTATTAGTTTTTAAAGGAATATTTTGTTCAATGTTTCTCATTGCCTTAACTGTACTCCCTTTCTTCGGTAAAACTCACCGTCACTACACTCATTGAATCACTGACATGTATTCAATGAGTGTATAATTTACTACTGACTTTTTGTCCAAGGTCAATAATGAAGTGCCGGCCCGGCCAATTCGCTGCCCGAGGCAAGATTTTAGCTGGTGCAGACACTTACACTTACTATGACTCGCGCGTGCATGGTTGTGGTGTATATTGTGTAATATTGAAGTTGACATTTGAAAGCCGTTTATAGATGCAAGAGTCAGAAATGTAAGAGATTGATCAATGCACTGTTGATTTTTCACGAGGTTTTGTTAGTATCACACACAGGTTTTTCTTAATTTCTTCAAAATGTATACTTAAAGGTGGGGTAGGTACGTTTGAGAAACCGACAGCAATGAATATCTGAAGTTCTTTGACAAAAAATCCATTAAAAAATATCATCTCTGGAAGCCGTAATACTGTGAAAAGCACGCCCAATCATCTGAGCCGGCTAAAGTAACTGGATGGCCTACCTGCCTGTCAGCCTTCCATCGGGGCACACACTTATCTCGTGCCCTCATTGCTCATGTGCGCGTTGGTGTGTGTTGGGGGAGGGGCTCTGTGAGGAAGTGGCAGATTTATTACGGTTGTGTATTTTCAAATTCTAGCGCACTCGAGCTGGTTTCTCCCAAATGACCTCCCCCACCTTTAAGTAGTCCTGCTACTGATTATTAAAACCATTATTGTTAACATAAGTAATTCCAATACAAAAACAAAGAAGGTCATTTTTTTTCACCAATGCTTTTATTCCACTTTTTCTCCAGCCTTCTACACGTAGGTTATACAGTACATACAGTAGACAGTACACAGTACAAAGATACTCAAACATTACTCAGACATGCTGAGTGTACAACATATCAGCCACCACCTGCTCTGTGCATAAAGTAAACTATGCAGGCGAGTCCAAGCGAAATCTACGAGCACTTATCAAAGAGAGGGGATGGATGTGCAAAAAAAGCTGTGCGGCTCATACGTTCCTGATATTTGTACACTCAGATATTTGTTAAATTGGTTATCGGCAAAAACAAAAATCCCCTGTGAAAAGCTAAAAAAATAAATCCATTCAGGGTATTGATTATTCTATCATATCGTAAACAAATATATATTTTTAGAAAAAGTACATGGTGTATGGGTACAATTTGGACAGAGGATAAAATAAATAAAATATGAGAATCACTGCATTACCAATCTGTATGCATGCATAATGAATAATGTTCAACACAATTATAGTAATAATAAAATAAAATCTGAAGGATATTAAAACATTGCTAGTAACTTTGGATCATTCTCTCTGCTTTTCTGGTCTTTTCTCCATTATGCCCTTTTCTCTACTTTGCTTGATCTATCTTTGCCCCACCACCTTTTGCCTCTGACAGTCCACTAGGATTGCAGCCTGTCAGGCGGTTAAATACAGAGTTTAAAATATGTTTTGGTGCTTTGGGTTTTTCAGCCTGTTTGTGTCAAAGTTATTCTCAATTTCCCAAATGTCTCGGCTTTAAGGGAGCACATTTCGTTAAACGCCAGAATTAATAAGACATCAGGAAAAATGGCATCCTATCACAACTGATTTATCTTGGAAAGACACATGTTTCCATTCGGCACATTATCGGAGGACTGATTAAACCTTTTATGCAAACAGTCAAGTGATAACTTAGCAAACATGACACGAGATAGCGATTACAAAAAGGGAACAAATGTGAAGACCAGTGTCTCCCAAAAGACTCTTTTCTGTGCTACGATAAATAATTTAGAGAGCTATGGCCACAGTAACTGGCCTGTGGTAATATCAAATAGTACCTGTCTTTTCATTTTGACTCAGCTTTGAGATCTGAAAGATTGTTGGTCCTTTGCCGTTTAAAACAAGTCATTTAAGTTGTTTGAACCCTGAACCACGAAATATTAAAAATCACACCATGGAAAACATCAAGTATAAAAGACTCCCTTCTTACGTTTTTTGCACTTTCCCCCATGCCTCAGCTCCCCTCCTACAGTCTTAATCTATTTGCTTTTTGAAATATAACAAGTGCAGCAGTACACGCCTTTTTCTTGCATATAACTACCTGATGTGTACAAATCAGCAACTTGTTTGGACGTACAAAGATAAAAACCGTTAAAAAAATACAAATAAAAGCCTGGATATGTGCTCCATCCCAGATTATGGCTGGACACTCATTACATCACATGACACTTGTTAGACGCTTTAATCCAAAGCGACTCAATACTGTGGGCAATCCCCACAGGAGCCATTTGGGGTGAAGTATCTTGCCCAGGGACACAACGACATGCTGACCACAGTGGGGTTTGAACGCACAACCCACTGCGCCACACGCCTCCTCATGTAAACACGCTGATGGTTTGCTAGTAGTTGACTGGCGCTGTGGGGGAGCGGTGGCTGGTGGAGCAGTGTCCCGCCCTAAAGAGAAGAGAAAAAAATAAATATTAAGGAAATGAGTTCACATTTATCACTATATCCAGAGGGGGGAGTAGTGGAGTACAAATACTTCGTTACTGTACTTAAGTACATTGTTCTGGTATCAGTACTTTACTCCACTACTTATTTTCAGACGACTTTTTACTTTTACTTCTTATATTTTTAACCCAAATACATGTACTTTCTACTTCTTACATGTTGAACTCAAATACCTGTACTTTCTACTTCTTACATGTTGAACTCAAATACCTGTACTTTCTACTTCTTACATGTTGAACACAAATACCTGTACTTTCTACTTCTTACATGTTGAACACAAATACCTGTACTTTCTACTTCTTACATGTTGAACTCAAATACCTGTACTTTCTACTTCTTACATGTTGAACCCAAATACCTGTACTTTCTACTTCTTACATGTTGAACCCAACTACCTGTACTTTCTACTTCTCACATGTTGAACCCAAATACCTGTACTTTCTACTTCTCACATGTTGAACTCAAATACCTGTACTTTCTACTTCTTACATGTTGAACTCAAATACCTGTACTTTCTACTTCTTACATGTTGAACTCAAATACCTGTACTTTCTACTTCTTACATGTTGAACTCAAATACCTGTACTTTCTACTTCTTACATGTTGAACTCAAATACCTGTACTTTCTACTTCTTACATGTTGAACTCAAATACCTGTACTTTCTACTTCTCACATGTTGAACACAAATACCTGTACTTTCTACTTCTCACATGTTGAACCCAAATACCTGTACTTTCTACTTCTCACATGTTGAACCCAAATACCTGTACTTTCTACTTCTCACATGTTGAACACAAATACCTGTACTTTCTACTTCTTACATGTTGAACTCAAATACCTGTACTTTCTACTTCTTACATGTTGAACCCAAATACCTGTACTTTCTACTTCTTACATGTTGAACCCAAAGACCTGTACTTTCTACTTCTCACATGTTGAACCCAAATACCTGTACTTTCTACTTCTCACATGTTGAACTCAAATACCTGTACTTTCTACTTCTTACATGTTGAACTCAAATACCTGTACTTTCTACTTCTTACATGTTGAACTCAAATACCTGTACTTTCTACTTCTTACATGTTGAACTCAAATACCTGTACTTTCTACTTCTTACATGTTGAACTCAAATACCTGTACTTTCTACTTCTTACATGTTGAACTCAAATACCTGTACTTTCTACTTCTCACATGTTGAACACAAATACCTGTACTTTCTACTTCTCACATGTTGAACCCAAATACCTGTACTTTCTACTTCTTACATGTTGAACCCAAATACCTGTACTTTCTACTTCTCACATGTTGAACACAAATACCTGTACTTTCTACTTCTTACATGTTGAACTCAAATACCTGTACTTTCTACTTCTTACATGTTGAACCCAAATACCTGTACTTTCTACTTCTTACATGTTGAACCCAAAGACCTGTACTTTCTACTTCTCACATGTTGAACCCAAATACCTGTACTTTCTACTTCTCACATGTTGAACTCAAATACCTGTACTTTCTACTTCTTACATGTTGAACTCAAATACTTGTACTTTCTACTTCTTACATGTTGAAGACAAATACCTGTACTTTCTACTTCCTACATGTTGAACTCAAATACCTGTACTTTCTACTTCTCACATGTAGAACTCAAATACCTGTACTTTCTACTTCTCACATGTTGAACTCAAATACCTGTACTTTCTACTTCTTACATGTTGAACTCAAATACCTGTACTTTCTACTTCTTACATGTTGAACTCAAATACCTGTACTTTCTACTTCTTACATGTTGAACTCAAATACCTGTACTTTCTACTTCTTACATGTTGAACTCAAATACCTGTACTTTCTACTTCTCACATGTTGAACACAAATACCTGTACTTTCTACTTCTTACATGTTGAACTCAAATACCTGTACTTTCTACTTCTCACATGTTGAACTCAAATACCTGTACTTTCTACTTCTCACATGTTGAACTCAAATACCTGTACTTTCTACTTCTCATATGTTGAACTCAAATACCTGTACTTTCTACTTCTTACATGTTGAACTCAAATACCCGTACTTTCTACTTCTTACATGTTGAACTCAAATACCTGTACTTTCTACTTCTCACATGTTGAACCCAAATACCAGTACTTTCTACTTCTCACATGTTGAACACAAATACCTGTACTTTCTACTTCTTACATGTTGAACTCAAATACCTGTACTTTCTACTTCTTACATGTTGAACTCAAATACCTGTACTTTCTACTTCTCACATGTTGAACTCAAATACCTGTACTTTCTACTTCTCTCATTTCCCGAACAGCTGGTTCCTTTAGTCTGAATGTGTGTGTGGTGGCGTGATCATTATTCTTTAGAGTCATTGCGTGCCTATTGATTTGAACACGATCCGTGTATCCATCACTTCCTGGTCTTCTCTAAAGAAGAGGGACAATTTCAAAGCCTCTTTACTATTACTTGAGTAAAGAAGTTTAGTCAGTACTTAAACACGAGTATCTGTACTTCTACTTGAGTAAAGGATGTGTGTACTTTTTCCATCTCTGACTATATCCAAGAACCATCTCCATTGTACAGTAGTTTGTATACGCCTCTGTCATTTCCTAGCTTATTCCTTTATAGCTTTGGTACTCAACTGGTTCATTGGTACAAGTAATCATTTGCAATGGAATACGATGCAACATCTGAAAGTTTAGGGGGTAGGAAATGCTAATGTGCGGACCCCAAAATATATAGTGTTGTATACATTTAAAAGATTTGTTTCGCACAAAGTGAAAGTAACTTAATATTTCATGTGTATCAGACATTGTAATGCCTCCTAACTTTGTCACACACACACACACACACACACACACACACACACACACACACACACCATCTTGAATTCATGATTTTCAGAGATTAAAAACTACGAATTAGCACGTTTCTGATTAGCTTACTTGTAGCCTAATCAATTCCACTCTTTCTGTCAGTTTCTAAGCATGTTTAACCTCATTTTATTTAACTCTTTCTTTATGAACATGGTTGTATGTTAAACTGAATGCAAGTTAATTTGAGTTAAAATAATTAAGTTAAATAACAGAACGGAACATTTAGCTAATATGCTAACCGGCTAACGGCGCTTTGGATAACCTTTAGCAAAATAAACATAACAGCAGCGTTGATTTTACAAATAATACATTATATTTACACCGACCTAAATTAAATTTATCTTCTTACACCAATCATTTCAGCTACTTTTTGTTTCCTCTCAATGTGAGTTAAAATAATTTAGTTAAATAACAGAAATGTAATCCCTCACGGAACATGTAAGCTAATATGCTAGCCTGCTAATTTAGCTAACCGCGCTTTGGATAACTATTAGCAAAAGAAACACAACAGCAGCGTTGATTGTACAAATTACACATTATATATTCAGTCTATGGCTGTGACGTAATATCTCTTCTTTTTTAAATCCAGGCTGAAGACTTTTCTTTTTGGCGCTGCTTTTAATTTAACTATTCACATCTCACTGTCACCGGCTCAGATGATAGGTCGTGCTTTTTACAGCGACATTTTATGTATTCATTGTCAAAGCACTTAAAATATTCGGAAGAGACATACCCCACCTTTAAAGTTTATTTAATTATCTTTGCTTTTTAATGACTGATTTTAAATGCCATTTTCTGAATGTCTTTCATTTTTGTAAAGCACTTTGAATGGCCTTGTGTTGAAGGGTGCTATATAAATAAACTTGCCTTGCCTTGCCCTGCCTTGCCTTGCCTTGCCTTGGTAAAGTTATATCTTGTGTTTTTGTTACCTGCAGAGTCCCGTGGAGCACTCGTAGTTGTTCTGGCAGAAAGCGCCGAACGGTTTGCTGCTCATGATCCTCCACAGCGGAGTCATGCGGGCCGTCCTCCTCAGAGAGCGGACGCTAACATCTGGACTCTGCTCAGACCTCACCTGAGGGGGCAACGGACCTGCACACACCTGGAATAACACACACACACACACACACACACACACACACACACACACACACACACACATACACACATACACACACACACGCACACACACCACACACACAGGAAAGAGTCATTAGAAAATAACCAAACAAGGACGATCTGGCACTGAGCATTCATTAGCATTGATTTATCATCTGTTTTATTAAGTTGCACTGTTGGAGGAGCCTGTGACCTAAGATTTCCATTATCATAACTACACTATGCACATATGACAATAAAAGCCTTGAACCTTGAACCTTATGCTTGTTCTATATGTAAGTCTAAAATGCAGGTCATGAATTGTATAATTATTGTGTTTTCACAGTACAGTGAATAAATGCTGAGGTAAGTCAGAATTTGCTGTCAAACATTCAACAGTACAAATCAGCATTTTTGATGAAATAATCAAGTTAAGATTAGGCTTCCAAAATGAGGGTGCATATCAAATAAAAGCACTTATTTTGATCTTGAATCAAGCAGTAAAATAACTTTTAAAGCTTAAAAAATAACTTATTATCTGTGCATTGCAACAGTCCAATTATACCACTAGTACTTTTATTTGATGTCCTTGATCCACAAGATACATTTGCATATTTCTAACATGAAACATAACTAGAAACAACAACTCATAACGATAAACTTGGAGTAACTTGCATTTTCTCAGTTGTGTTGCATTAAAGTACCCTTTCATTTTGTATTTCACCCTATGTTATCTAGCTACATCTCGTACATTTTTCACACAACTTAAAGCAAATATTGGAGTTTTTTGTTATAACATGAGGCAAATCTTTCTGTGGACAATGCACTCACCTGCTGAGTCAGCATTAGCAGCACAATGCACAGTGCTACTGCTGCTTTGCTGTGAGTGAAGAAGACTTTGTCCTGCATCTTCTCGCTCTGAGTGAAACTGATCTGGACCAGAAAGGTTCCCTGATGTCCAAGACTCTGCGGAGCACTCAACTTTCCTGTGAGTGTGGAGGTTGTGTGGATCAGCTTTTCATGAGTGGAGGAAGTTAGTTGAAGGCAGCCTGACTCAGCAGTGGCAGCGGTAGGAGAGGCTGAACTCTCCTTTATACACACAGGCCGTGATCCCAGGAGAGAGAGGGAGAGGGGGAGAGAGAGATATAGAGAGAGAGGGAGAGAGGGAGAGAGAGAGAGAGAGAGAGAGAGAGAGAGAGGGAGAAGGAGAGAGAGGGAGAGAGAGAGAGAGAGAGAGAGAGAGAGAGAGAGAGAGGGAGAGAGAGGGAGAGGGAGAGAGAGGGAGAGAGAGAGAGAGAGAGAGATCATTTATACATTTTTTCTTATGGTTGCATAAGTTACTAAGAAGCAGGGCCGTATTCACCATATACATTGGGGGG
>CM070489.1:5109221-5201721 GCA_036324585.1 Champsocephalus esox
TATACACCTGAAAATAATTACAATTTTAAAAGGCACAGAATACACTTTTCGACATCCTAAAAAATGACAATAACTCAGGTTTTAGAAAACATGCATTTTATTTCATAATTCATATTCACTGGTAATAAAAATTGCATTCCTTTCCACTCCAACATTACCGTTTATCGTTCTTAACATTCAACAGTTATATTTTCTTAATCTTTAATTTTATGTTTTTTTTCTAAGACAGTTCAGCCAATAACAGCCTTTTTTTAAGTTTATAAATACATACAAAATGGAAATGACTGTAAACAGCAAAAGTACGACGTCGCAAGGCCTTCTCGGTAACTTTGTCCTTTAAAATACTTTGTTATAGCGCTAAACTCGGTGGCTTCAATCATTGCCATCACATTATATCCAGAAAAGTTGTTTACACTATTTTTTTGGGAGAATCTGGCTCTGAAGGAGAAACGCAGATCAGGTTTTGTAAAAGAAGAACAAAAGACGAATATATAAACGGGCACAAGATAAACAAACTCATTACATGGCTGTGGTTTGAGGTTAGACGTTGAAGATGGATCATTTCTTAAAATAGGTACCCCTGATGTTTAATCAATTGTATCAGATTACCCTGGAAGTTCAGTTTAGCATGTTAAATTACACTCAAGTAGCTTAAAATGCTTCCACATTCACCAGCTCCCTCGGAAAAATACATAAGCGATATTATAAATATTGCAAACGGCACACTCACAACTTTCCCCAGTGCTCTACAGAACAAAAAGGAACACCAGTAAATCCTGTCGCGGCTGCTTCTTCTTCTTCTTCTTCTTATTAAAGTGCTTTCACGGGGACGGGGAAGATCTGAAACCACAACAACTTCCTGCTTCAGTCTCGAGCTCATTATGGTTAGTAGATCAAAGACTGACCCGCCAAATCTGCCCTCCCTTCTTGTAGTCTTTCAGTGCGAGTGTTCAGCGACATGTGCACGACTCGGCCACCATGTCCTCCAGCTCCTTGTACTCCACAATCTTCTTCTCCACCACCAACACGCTGATGGGCATGTACTTAAAAGGCACGCAGGATAAAGGCGGTAAATCCCCCACGCCCTGGTCGTTGATGATGGTCTGGATGATGGCGTGTCTCGGGGACTGGAAGCCGTACGTCAGTAACCTCGGGCAGTTTCCCTGGCAGAAACGCGGGTTGTACACCGGCGGCGCGATATAGTTCCTCCAACCGAGCTCGTCGAAGGAGAGGCGGAACGAGTGCAGCTTGCAGTGGTTCTTCGGCATGCTGGTTTTACGTTTCTCGTTGGGGAAGTCGGCGGAGGACGAAGGGGCGTTGGAGAAAGACGAGGAGGACGTTGGGGAGTTCTTCAGGACATCCACTGATGTGTCTGAAGACGGGAGTTCTTTGGATCGTCGTTGGCGGCTGAAAGACGGATGAAAGTGATGCAGTTGCTTCATGACTTCTTCCCCCTTGGCCTCAAACAGGTAATCCCTCACATCCCGCTCCTGCTCCAGGTACAACAGAAGAGCCGGGACATCCAGGTGAAGCGCCCCTCGCCATCTTTTCCCCCCTCGAAGACTCAGCCACCACGACGAGTACCTGCCGTCTTCCTTCCAAGGCTCGGTGCACCAGTACCGGGCGGTGAGGGTGAGGTGGCCCCCGGTGCCATTTTGTTTCCTCTGCTGCAGGTGAGCGGTGATGTCGGTTTCAGACCATCTTTCGTGGGGCTCCAGGGTCACAACGCTGTCTTTGCCCAGCGAGGTGATCTGAGCCCTGCAGCGCGGAGGCTCATTGGCCCGGGGAGAGGAGGGAGAGGAAGAGCGGAGGTGGATGAACGAGGCTCTGATCAGCTGCTCCGAGGGAAGAGTGTCGAGGTTGTACTGGACTGTGAAGCTGTAGTGGTAATCTGGAGGAGAGAAAGAAACATAGGAGGACATTATAGTCTACACATATATATATAGTGTCGGCACTTTTTAATAGCGGGTAGCTAGCTCCTCCACGTGCACTTTTTCGTTTCTCAAAATAACAAAACATTCATCCTAGGGGTTAGGGTTATTTAGAGAGTCTGAAAAAAAACTAAAAAGTGGCGACAGATAACCCACAAGTAGAACCTCTTCTGAATTCAGCACTTACAAAGGATTTGGCTTGAAGTGAAGCTGAAGCACTTAATCTGGTTGGGTTTATACAGATAAGAAATGTACCTGCAGGATTCTTGCTTTTGAGTTTGTCTCTTCATGGTTGAAGGCACTTATTGTAAGTCACTTTGGATACATGTTTCAGCTAGAGCTATCAGAGAAAGTCCGTACTGAAGTAAGATAGGTTGAAGATATTTAACAAACAAAATCAAAACGCACTTGGGGGGACAAAAACGGCCAACAGAAAGAATTAATTACAAGCTCACCCGACATGAAACAGGTGACCTAAATACACAAACCATGTGACAACTGCCGGATGTGCTCAACAAATACAAATTTCGTAAAGAAATAATAATAATAATACAAATAATAAACTCAGGCTAAGTAGCATTTTGGCTACTACACTAGTCCCCGCAGTAACTCACCTCTGGAGGCCGGCAGGTAGTGCAACGAGGACGCGGAGGGTCTCAGGAGTCGCACCGTGTTGGAGCCGAACTTCCGGTGCTGTTTGGGCCTGCCGTCCGGTTCTGCAGCGCTTTGGTAGAGACTCAACATGAACTGCAGGTTCTGGTCCGCTTTCTGCTCGTGCGTTAGCGGCCGGTGGTGCGCGCCTTTGTGCCTCGAGGAGCTCTGTTGACTCCGCCGGTTTCTCCTCGGTGTGCGGCGATGGGAGGCCATGTTCTTTCCGGCCAACACCCCGGTGCAGGTGGAGTACAAGAGGAAGATAAAACAGGACAGGACGCACACACCGGTCGCCTTCATTTTGGGATAAATATATAAAAAACCTCTGGTGCTACTAGTGAGCTCCACCAAAAGAGGCTAAAGTTGGCAACTTTTCTGATTTACAGGCTCGCCTGTCCTCGGGCCGTTTTAGACATGACTATCAACTTCCTGAAATTGACTGCGAACCCAATTAACCCGTCTGATGTGCGCGAGACGCCGAAAGTAGCGTAAGGGAGTCACGTGTCCTGTGCGTGAAGGTGCGTAAGATAAGCAAGATGGCGACGTGTGCTTTTTTTAAAGAGCATAATGAACATCATCTTTTTTGTATCTAACAAAGACCACATCAGAACTAGATATATAAAGTAATGACATAAAGTAAATAAATAAAAATACGGTAATATTTCAGATTCAATAATTGTTAAATACACAATTCGTTTTGATTGCCTTCTTATTCATAATGTTTTTTAAAGTGCTACTATATTGTTTTAGTTGAACATTAGGGTTGGAGTCATCCCATCTCTTTCTATGGATATGAAATATCCCCAAAAATGTAACTAAATGTACAAAAAAAACAACAACATTAAGTATGAAGAATTGTATCTATCCTGGACTGTTTTGGTGATTAATTTACCACACAGAATATTTCATATAAATTCACATACTTGTTCTCTACATTTTACCATATACTTTCTTATTATTAAACAATTAAGTGTTACATACACATACATATGTAGTGACTTATTCTTTAGCGCAACCATTCTCTTTTTTTAAATATCTACATATTGTGCCATTATTATTAAGTGTTGTGTTTCTATGGATGACTTAAAGGTGGGGTAGGTAAGTTTGAGAAACCGGCTCGAGTGCGCTAGAATTTGAAAATACACAACCGGAGAAAATCTGCCACTTCCTCACAGAGCCCCTCCCCCAACACACACGAACGCGCACATGACCAATGAGGGCACGAGATGAGTTTGTGCCCCGATGGAAGACTGACAGGCAGGTAGGCCATCGTACTTTTTACAGTATTACGGCTTCTACAGATGACATTTTTTTATGGATTTGTTGTCAAAGCACTTCAGATATTCATTGCTATCGGGATGTTAAGAGCATTCCATGGAATATAACAACAAGTGTATCTCGAGCCGGTTTCTGAAACGTACCCCACCTTTAATATTCAACATGATATTGTGTAAACGTGTTGCTTTACTTTACTAGCGTCTACAGTTGTATAACTTGACTCAAGATCAACTTAACACGGAGTTTGAAGTCGTCCACCACAGTTGAACAAGCAACAAATAATGAATAAACTATATCAGCTAAAGCAACTTGTCCCATTTTGTTTTGTTAAGTATAAAACAAATATATTAGCATTAACTAAACACATGCTAACTTCTTTTAGTCACTTAATATATACGGTCCAGATAAACAAAGTTTACATTTTGGATATCAAAGAAAAAACACAACATTTGATAAGTTTGACAAGGTTTTCAGTTTGATCTGTAGTGAGTGAGAGGTGAACATTCCTCTCTATGGTGCCATCAGGTGGCAAACAATGACTCTGCATTGTACTCAAATACACAATATGAATGTGACTGGTTTTGACTGGTTTAGTATTTTACACTTTGTTATTTGTACTTTTACTGAATAAGGATCTGAACACTCTACTTTCCATCTCAGTCTGGGGTAAACATACATGTGGTTTGCATTGTTTTTGTTTCCTCCCAGACTATATCTGCTGCCTCTGGTTTCAGTCGGTTTGATATGACGTTTGTTTCGTTTTTGTGTATTTTGAGAGCTTTGGGATCTTCTGACATCCTGTTTCTGTAGAAGAAATACAAGAAGAAAGCAGCACTCACCACAAACCAAAATATTACAGTTTCCAAGAACACAAAATAGTTTAAAAGGAAGAAAAAAGGTGGCCTGATCAGAGCGAAACAAACGGCTCGTGGTCGGGATGAGGAGTGAGATGTCTGGGCATGTTTGCATCTTTGATTCTCTTCATCTTCTCTCCTTTACTTGTTCTTCCTCCACACACACACACACGCACGCGCGCACACACACACACACACACACACACACACACAGACAGATTGTCACTCGTTCGCACACACATTCAGTTAAGTGGGCACTGCAGCGTGGGGACATTCCACAACAGTGATTATCTCCAATCCCGATCATTTCAGTCTGCAGAGAGAGTGTGGGAAAGATTTAGAGACTATGGGGGGACACAATGCATGGCTATAAGGGCTTCGGTCAGGCAGAAAAACGTTTGATTACATAAATAACTTTGGCAGAAAACAAAAGTTTGACTTCAAAACCGAGGAGTTTTTGCATTCTTTCCATTCGCCTTATGGTGAAAAAAGACCCTGTTCGTCACTTTGATGACTTAGTATTGCAAAAACAATGATAAAGTATATCAAAGATAATGACTCAGAAACAAAGAAATATTGACACTGCAAAATAATGTTTTAAAAAAGCAAAATAATGACTTAGTATTGCAAAATATATTCTCAAATGATGTGATACTAAGTCATTATTAAGAGAAAGCTCTTGATATAGAAATACTGACGAGTCATCTTCTTTCTCATTATTATTTTAATCACGCAGACGTGAGCATGCATATATCCAACAGCTATATGAGGAGGCTTGATTAAAAACAGAAACGTACTTTTTTGGGTTGAATACTTTAATTGTTATATACAATATGCTACATTAGGGACGGCTTGTTAACTACTTTTTTGAGCATGTCTTAATATGGTGGTGAGACATGCTGACTGGTACAGTAAGAGTTTAGAAATGTGTGGGATGTGATAGCAAATGTTGTTTTTGGACGGCAGTAGTATGTTCTGTACTTGTTCACTGTGTGCATGAATGGCGGCTTTGACAACATGTGCGTTCAGCTAAAAATAAAGAAAATTCATTTTGACAATACCACATTGTCAAAATGCTATATTTCCTGCAGAATAGAAGCAATGCACCAATGTGAGGGAGTATATCTATCAACAGTTGAAATATTCAAGTATCAAAATTAAACTTGCATGCAGTGCCTGACAGTAATGAAGAAGTACTCTGTTACAAGTCAAAAATCATACATTCAATTAGGTAAAAGTACAATCACTAGCAACAAAGTAGTGGCGTAAATAATACAACATTTGTGTCTGTAATCTTTTGAAGTAGAACCATAAAGTAGCAAAGAGTGGACATACTCAAGTGAAGTAGGAATACTTAATAATTGTACAGTATTTAGTAACTTTCATCCAGTCCTGTTACATTCAATGTACTGTAAGTAAAGGATGGAGCCAAAATGATCTTTTTACTGTGGAATTAAAAAATGTTCCGGAAAGATATTTAATAATTGCTGTAATATTTATGCAATAGCTTTCTAAATACTTTTTTTTTAACTGAACTGATAATAGTTTTTCCAGGGGTTGGTTGCAAAGTGGCGGGTTTCATGTTTCAAACGAGCCACTTACTTCTGTTTCTGTTATTTTGTTGTAGT
Source organism: Champsocephalus esox (assembly GCA_036324585.1). NCBI lineage: Eukaryota > Metazoa > Chordata > Actinopteri > Perciformes > Channichthyidae > Champsocephalus > Champsocephalus esox. Next base: position 5,115,564 of record CM070489.1, read on the forward strand.
CGCCTGCCTGGTGTTACTACAATACAGCGGTTGTTGCTTGAAGCCCCTCCCCCCTAATTCTTGATTGGACACAACAAGTCAGAGCCTCTCTGCTATTGGTTGAACTCTCTGCCAATCACTTCACTCGATTACCAAAGTTTCAAACTGCGTCAAGCTAGCATACGTAACCGGAAGTGTGTGATTTAGATTTAAAAATAAAACCGTTATTACGTACTTATTAACTTTTTAGATGCATAAGTAGACTTAAAGATTCGGTATGTTATTATGTAAACACCCGCTACCACACAGTTTTCTACAATGTTAGACTTATTTTATTTTATAAATACTGTGACGGATAATTTTTTTAATTCCGTTTTCTTCCGCCTTGACCGGAAGTAGCATACGACGTAACAATGCTAACTCCAACTAGCTTGACACTAGTTTAAAACTTTTGCTTCCTCCCCCTCTTCTTCCACTCACTGCCTCCCCATTCATCCATCCACTCCTTGTTGTTGTTAGAGCCGGGATGGAGAAGCCGAGGCACCGCTACCGGCTCCGCTGAGGACTGAAGACAGACAGAGAGAGAACCGGAGAGAAATACCGGGATAACCGGAGAGAGAGAAATGGAGACCGTGGAGCAGCTCGTGTCTTTCCTCCACATTCAGGTCCAGTTGAGCGGGGGCGCGCCTTGGGGGTTCACGCTGAAAGGAGGGCTCGAGCACGGAGAGCCACTCATCATCACAAAAGTAAGTTGACCATGATAAAGTGTGAAACTCTGAGATAAAAGTGCCCCAAAAGTGTCCAGAATGTACTATAAGTGGGTTTATTTTCACCGTGTTACATTGTATAGGGCAATTTCGTAACATTTATGTATATATTTACACTTTTGGGTTCATATTTTCATTGTGTTTCACTCATTTTGACTGTAGTTCTTGAGTAAATGTACTGAGTTACTTCACACCACTGAAGTTGACAATGACAAGATGTGTGAAAATCTGAGTTACATGAGCGAAAAGTGCAGCAAAAGTCTTCATAATGCACAAAAAGTGGGTTTTATTCCCCCTTTGTATGGCAATTTCACAATATTTAAGTATATATTTACACTTTTGGCTTCATATTCTCATCGTATTTCACTTATAGTACTTGGGTAGAGGTACTTCACACCATTGTAGTTGACCATGACAAGATGTGTGAAAATCTGAATTACTTAAGCTAAAGCTGCCTCAAAAGTCTTCTCTCACTGTGTTTCATTTTGTATGGTCACTCATTTCCCAATATCTTTGTATATATTTACGCGTTTGGGTTTATATTTCCCCGTATTTCACTTGTTTTGAGTTCACAATGATAATATATGTTGGAAAATCTGAGTTACATGAGCTAGAAGTGCCCCAAAAAGTATTCTTAATGCATCGCCGGTGAGTTCATTCTCCCTACGTTTTACATGGTGATTTTTCACAATATTTATGTATATATTTACACTTTTGGGTTCATATTTGCATTGTCTATCCCTCATGTTGACTGGAGGAGATGTATTTCGTAAGCATGCATCCAGCTCCACCAAAACAGCGCTTGTGGTTTTAGTTTCGCCGGCTGGTGCGATGTGCTTTCCAGTCTCCTTGGCTGCTGATCCCTCCGCTTCAACTTTTCAACCCAATGCAAAAACTCTGCTTTTCCTGCATCCTCTTCTCTATGTTTCCCCCACTTCTTCACAGCTATTTGAAGTCCCACTCTTCCTCCTCCTCCTCTTCCTCCTCCTCCTCTCCAGCAGAGTATAAAACGTTATTGTCCAAAGCTTAAGCAAATATCCGGGCCGGTTGATGTTTGGCAGCTGTCACTGTCGACGGATGAAAAGCCGTATATAATGTAAAGCAGCGGTCGGGGTTCTTTAGCTCCGAGGTCAAAGTGGTGCTAAAAGGGGGTCCCCAAGGGGATTCCTGCGTCCATCTTCCTGTCACCATCCACTGGAAGCTAAAAGTGCTGACGGAGTGTTAGGTTGAAAAGGATGCTTCTTTGACGAGAGATCTGCTTTATTTCGTCCCTCATTGCCCCCTAAGAGACGTGCAGATTGGCCTGTGAGGTTGAAGAGGTACTCAGACCTTGAACTTAAGTACACGTACCAGAGTGCAGCTTGTTGGTTGTGAGTTCTGTAGACCTCCTGAGACGTTAAATTCAGGTAGGACAGGTTTTGATGGCTTTGTAGGATTTAGTGCAGATATTTTGACCTCGTCTTGTGCGATAAAGTAGCCAACGTCGCCTCCCGGCTTCTTCTCACGCGTTCACGCTGCAGGCGATGAGTGGCTGGAAGTAAGGAGGGTGTTGTTCGAATTACTGCGAGTAATTATTGCTGTGTGTTCTGCTGGGGGTGGTCTGTGTGTGTGTATGTGTGTGTGTGTGTGTATATGTGTGGCCTAGCATTACTATATTTGTGGGGACCTAAATCTGTTTACATAGTCACGTGTGGGGACTGGCCTCCCTTATGGGGACAAAATGGAGGTCCCCATGAGGGGGATCAATAATTTTAGGGTGAAGACTTGGTTAGGGTACGGGTAAGGTTAGGATAAGTCTCCAGGAAATGCATGTAAGTCAATGTAATGTCCCCTGAAGTGATGTATACATGGTGTGTGTGTGTGTGTGTGTGTGTGTGTGTGTTCGTTCAATCCAATGCATAAGCAGGCCGACTGACATCCAACCTCTGCTCTCCCTCTCAGTCTTTTTCCCTCGCCGGTGTAAATGTTGGCCGGTTTTCTTCTAGATTCACCACAACACCACAGCAGGGAATGGAAAAGCCTGGCTCACTCATCTGGAAACACACACACACACACACACACACACACACACACACACACACAGCCCCTGGGAAAATGTGACTGAGACGGCTAACGGAGATACAAATCAGAGCGTGCTCTCGGACTGTTTTGTGTCCCGTTAAAACACACACAGTGAAGTCTCCGAGGCGCTGAGTGCTGGACGGGGACACGTGCTGCGCAAAGGTGTTTAATGATTACGTGTTAAGTCCTCGAAGAGAAGGGGGGAGCACAGATTGGAAGAAGGTGTGTGTGTGTGAGTTCAGAGAGTTTCTTCCACACAGAGGGTTACTGTCTTTAATCCTCTATAAAGAAATGATGGGATGCCGACTCTAATCACGTTTTTATCTAGTTATACATATTTGATGGAGCTTTCTTAACTTATAATATAGTTTGTTCAATTGTTATTATGTTGTTTAAGTTGATCTACAAATGGATCGTCATGTTTGGTTTGGTTACAATGCGTTTTCTTTGACACCAAATTCCCTTTTTAACAGAAAATAGCAACTGTACGCTTTCTAAATTCATGCCAGGCCACTTATGTACGTACAGAGTTTCGATTTGACACACTTGTTGTGACGTTAAGTTCCCCAATGTGACCGAGAAGTGGATCGTAGGGTTGGCTGACATTTCCTTTTTAAACGTAAAGCGCTGCTGGAAACCTTCTGAGTCCGTTTCCACCCAACACACACTTTCTTAATCGCCTTATTGCCTCACTGTGCATTCGAACTTGACAGAAACTAAATAAAATGCATGTTGGCAAGTCTTTCCACGGTTCAAAAAAATCACCAAATCTAGGTTCCAACTAAATGTGGATTTTGCTGCTTTTCTGCAGAATATCTCGTGTTAAATTGAAGATATTGCGATTTTTGTTACTTCTGTTTGGACATAACAGACTTTGAACCTCGACCCTTCGACTCTGTAAGCTTGTGATAGACATTTTGACAATTTACGTCAATCATTTGATACATTTCCATCAATTTTTTTTAGATCTGAGTCGTACGAGTCGTCTACACCACGTTCCCTTTACGTCTCCTTCGATGAGAAGCCATTCCCAGGCCAGATACATATAGATAATCCCTCCAGCTGTTCCTGGGTCCGCCCTGGGGCTCCTCCCTGTGAGAAGTGCCCTAAATACTATTTTCACACAATGTTTCAAATGGTTATAATTTGCAGCCCTGCATGATATCGCGCTTCTTACTTATTTATCCAACAACATGGCTTTTGTGTGCACATCAGTGTGTCCTGGAGAGAGTGAGTCTGCTGGTTGTTGAACATGTGCATGAGACCGAGTGCATCACAATGTGCCAGTTGCCCTTTTCAGGATGTCCATGTTTTTGGGGAGTGTGTGTTCGTGGCCCTTTTTGTTGAGAGTGTGTTCACTCCTGGAGGGGGAAGGGAGTCTGAGTCTGAGACAGCAGAAGGATATCAGCCATTTGGTCAACATTCCTCCAGGAGCATAACAAATCACGTGTGTGTGTGTGTGCGTGTGTGTGTGTGTGTGTGTGTGTGTGTGTGTGTGTGAGTGAGAGAGATATTGCGCATGTGTGTGTGTTCATACATACATGTTCAGAGCTCATAATGATACGACTGGAATATTTGATTTCCTTGAAGCCGGTGATCAGCTGTGTGATGACTGAATGTTTGCCAGCTAAAGAAGTTAGCCATTAGCTTCTGGTTTAGCCTTTTCGTGAGTCAGCCTTTTAGCGTGTTTGCTCAGTGTTAGCCAGGCTATCGGTCAGCGCTGAGACGTCTCAAAGTAACGGTTGATATGGAAATAACGGGGGGGGAAATACCATATTAAGCCATGTTTTAGAGTTACTTATAGGGCTGTGACCATTTAATGTACTGACTGGGATTAAACCAGTACCAAAAAGTTGGGTAACTTCTCCAGTCAGGCAATATAGGGCTGCATGATTTTGGAAAAAACCCTAATTGTGATGATATTGACTTATATTGCAATCGCGACATTATACGCAATACAAGAGGGAATTCCACTTTATTGACATTATCATTGAAAGACATTACAATGATAATAGTGGGATTTATTTCAAGACAATACTTTATTCAAATATTTTCACATATCTTTCCAAATATTGCGCCTACTGCAATTTGGATATTACACTAGTCCATATTGCGATTTTTCTAACATTTAGACTGATTTTGCAGCCCAGAAACGTACTTTTAGTTCCCATATCTAGACAAAATTACTACATGTATGGTTTTGCTTGTAGCCAATCACCGCAAGCATTCTCCAATTTAAAAGCCGCATGTGATTGGTCGACTACCGCAGCAGCTGCAACGCATACTGTACATATTTTGACTATGATAATAATGAGGTAGACACAAAGCTATTACACGACACCCAGCCCCTGTAATATATCATTTTAAACCTCTCCCCCATGACAGTCCCATGTGTTTTGTGACATTGTTTTATGTCCTTTTTGTCAAATGTGGTTGTAATGAATAAGTGGTGAGTTCCTTTCATTGTTGAACGTGACGGAACAGCTGCTGTCGGTTCAAGTGTGGTTTTTATGATCTACCGTGAGCTCTCTGGAGATTTCAGTTGAGGACATTTGTTGTGTGTCCTCGACATCAAAGGCTGCTTTCCCGTGGGATAGTTTGGCATCCAGGAACAAATGTGGATCGTCCTTAAAACCTCCAAGTTGCCATTGGTAAATCGACTTGCGGAGGATTTGAGGTTGCAGTAATTTGATGCCGTTTTTCTCAATGATGATGAATTAAAGCTGTTAATTTAAGAATCAATCTCAGTTGTTGGTGTGAACTGTCTGGACTCCAGACCTCGGCAGACCACACATGTCCACAATCTAAATGAACATCAGACTCTGCATGCCTTACACTAGTTGTGCCTTCATTATCTTCACTATTTGTGTTTGTATTGAGATTAAGGAGCTATAATAACCTCCCATGTGTCTGCAATGATGTTTTAACGGGCAATATTTATTACCAAAATGTCTCTAATATATGTTTTGGATGTCAGGTCAAAAGGAAGGTTGATTGGACCGAAAAGATGAACCACAGTTTTCCTTTTTAAATCCCAGTAGAGCTAAAACATTAGCTCACTTTTTACCCTTTGAAAACAGATTCAATCGAGTATAGAGTAGTGCAGTGTCGATGTATTTTTTGTCTGGCGACCTGGAAGTTAAGCATTGCATCCCTCAACAAAAAGAAATAGGATTTTAGTTATTGGATTTTTGAATATTGTAGATAATTAGCTCTGTGGAAAACACACGTTTCTGATAACCTCCACACATTAACACAACTTTATAATAGTTGAAGCATAATTGCAAACACCAGAAGTAAAAAGATAGCATCGGGTTTTAAAGGAACTACCGCACGGTCACATGACTTCACGTCACCACCGCTAAGCTAAAGGAGGCTAATGTTGGGCTATAAAGGAACTACAGCGCGGTCACATGACTTCACGTCACCACCGCTAAGCTAAAGGAGGCTAATGTTGGGCTATAAAGGAACTACAGCACGGTCACATGACTTCACGTCACCACCGCTAAGCTAAAGGAGGCTAATGTTGGGCTATAAAGGAACTACAGCGCGGTCACATGACTTCACATCACCACCGCTAAGCTAAAGGCGGCTAATGTGGGGCTATAAAGGAACTACAGCACGGTCACATGACTTCACGTCACCACCGCTAAGCTAAAGGTGGCTAATGTCGGGCTATAAAGGAACTACAGCACGGTCACATGACTTCACGTCACCACCGCTAAGCTAAAGGCGGCTAATGTTGGGCTACAAAGGAACTACAGCACGGTCACATGACTTCACGTCACCACCGCTAAGCTAAAGGCGGCTAATGTGGGGCTATAAATGAACTACAGCGCGGTCACATGACTTCACGTCACCACCGCTAAGCTAAAGGAGGCTAATGTTGGGCTATAAAGGAACTACAGCACGGTCACATGACTTCACGTCACCACCGCTAAGCTAAAGGTGGCTAATGTTTGGCGTTTAGTCGTCTCATTTAGCAATTGCTGTATAAAAAAAGCTTGTATCAACTACATACCTTATTTCAGGCATCTAACCAAACAAACAAACAAACAAACAAACTACTATTGACTTTGAGACAAGGGGACCTAGAAGTGCTAAAATGCTGACTCATATCCTGGTTTAGGACTTATCCTCGCGCCACTCCATTGGCTAACCTCTAGCTTGGCTATAGCTAAGAGCACAATCCATTTTCTTTGTGGTCCACATGTTCTACAGAGCTGATTCATTGTCCTCAATCCAACCGCCAACAATCAGCCATCTCTCCGGCTGTGCAACCACTGAAACCAAAGCAGCTCCACCGACCCCACCGGGAGGTAACTCCGGTTAAACGTGATGAAACCTGTGACCGAGACTTTTTGTTCAATATTGCTTATTTCTTTTGTGGTGGCTTTTGCCCTCTTTATGAACTTATGTGCTGCCTGTTCAAAGATGTCTCATGATGATGTACTTATTGCTTGAATTGGATGCACATGTGACTAGTTGTATAAGGAATTAGCTGGTAGTAAACGTCTCTGGTCTTCAATCAAAGCACTTGTCACCATAAACAAGATTTAGTGTTGGCACACGTCGAGGTACTTTATCAAGGACTTCCAAACAATGTTCAAGAACACGAGACAAATCTGTAAACAATGTTATCGGAGACTCTTCTTATCTGGCCTTAACTCACGGTGAACGCTGGCTGGAAAATGGTGGATTTTGTCCTCGAAATATCTTCTTCAAAGGAGACTAAACTTGGCTTTGTTTCGCTACAGGATTCCGAAATATGTTGGTGCGCAAGTTAACCTCAGCTAAACTCAACCGGCTACACGCGGGCATATCTGTTTTGTATTTGTGGCTGAAAAGGGGTTTTTCTACGTGTGTGGTGTGTGTGTGCTGCGTGCGGAGACGATAATCTCTTTTGCTTTCGTCCCGATGTTGACAGTAACAGAAATCCAGGGATTTTACAAAAGAATGTTTTGACATGTGGTCCAAGGTATGCAACCAAATGACTTGGGTTGGTAAACAGGTGTGTGTGTGTGTGTGTGTGTGTGTGTGTTGGTCCTTGCATTCCAGTAAAGGTAGCCTCCAGTAGCAATCCGCTCTGCAGGGGGTAGATGAGTATGCCATCAGATAGAGATGCTATTGTCTCTACTGTGTGTGTGTGTGTGTGTGTCCTCTGCCCTGACTTGCTCCGCTAACTGTCCTAACTAACCAAAAACACATGTTCCGCAGCAGTGTAGCACACAATAGAGCATCTTGATGAGAGTAAAGGAAGAATGAGTCTATTCATGTTTCCAAACCCGACGTGAAAAGGGAGACTCGGTTTAATTTAGATAACGCCGTAATCTAGCAAGAAGACGAAGGATAGAGCACTTATTCTTTAATCTTGCTTAAAATTCCTCTTCAAAGGGGTTTAAACGACGTGTGTGTGTGTGTGTGTGTGTGTGTGTGTGTGTGTGTGTGTGTGTGTGTGTGTGTGTGTGTGTGTGTGTGTGTGTGTGTGTGTGTGTGTGTGTGTGTGTGTGTGTGTGTGTGTGTGTGTGTGTGGTGTGTGTGTGTGTGTGTGTGTGTGTGTGTGTGTGTGTGTGTGTGTGTGTGTGTGTGTGTGTGTGTGTGTGTGTGTGTGATGAGTGGGGTTGGAATGTCTCTATCTCTGATCTGTGGAGCCTTTAGCTTTAGTTTCTTTTAGGCTAGTCTGCAGTCTCACACACACTGAAACAACAGCCTGTATGTGTGTACATCAGTAGTACTGTCACACACACACACACACACACACCACCACACACCACACACACACAGTTATTATTGCACTGTATGTGTGTTCGTAGTGTGTGTGTTATGTAAAAGTCAGGCATATTAACGATAATAGGAAGAGTGTGTGTGTGTGTGTGTGTGTGTGTGTGTGTGTGTGTGTGTGTGTAGAAGTCCTGACCTCAGGCTGCTGCAGTTGTTATTGTTTTTGTCACTTGCGGGCAACACACACACACACACACACACACACTTTAGCAATGTTTTCTTTTGCTCTCACGTTACAGCTAAGTCGCGTCTTTACGGGGAAAGTTTGTAGAGACCTCTTGTTGGGTTTTGCGTTCTGCTGATTTGCAAAACATGGCCTGCACTTCTGGGTTTTCCAAAAAGAGAATTGATTCTTTAAACTTTTGGAAACTATTATCTGAACCATCGACCACAGAAACGTCTTCAATTGGTTGAGACGATAACTGTCACACAAAAGGGTTGGGGTTAGACGCACAACACACAACACAACAAAGACAATGCACTATGTTTTGTTGGGATGTCTCTGTCGCTTCACACTACTTCATTTAAAAGGATATTTTAAGACGTATTTAACGAATATAATGCCGCAGCGATTTCAATATTGCTCGACAACATGTCAATGATATGTTCAGCCCTGTGTCTATCGATATCCAATGCTAGCATGACATCCTAAGGCTTCATTTATCCGCTTTCTTTACCCCCACCTTCCCCTCTGGAACATTTTTCCAGCAGCCTCACTGCAGCGAACACTTTGACATCAGAAGCAGTTTCCGAGCCATTATGTGGGATTAGGCGCGGGGCTGCTACGGGGACTACTTTGTGTGTTCTCCGTGCGTCAGTGTTTATATGTTTACAGTTTATGGCAACGTAGTCATGCCCCAAAACCCAAGAATGTACCACACACACACACACACACACACACACACACACATACATGTATACATCACTTCAGGGGACATTACATTGACTTACATGCATTTCCTGGAGACTTATCCTAACCGTAACCATAACCACACATGCAACCCTAACCAAGTCTTCACCCTAAAATTAATTATCTCCCTTATGGGGACCTCCAATGTGTCCCCATAAGGGAGGCGAGTCCCCACACGTGACTATGTAAACAGATGTAGGTCCCCACAAGGATAGTAATGCTAGTCCACACACACACACACATTCCACCGTGCAGTGTGGTGTAATCTCGTGGCTACCCTGGCAAGAAGTCTCCCGTCTGAAATGACACACAACGCTCTTTGTTTACTGGATCTTCTCTCGTCGTCTCTCCCTCGAAGGAAACACCCTTTCATCTTTTCGTCCTCGTCGCGCGACGTAAAGAAGGTCTTTGGCGAGTTTTAAAGGGCACCTATTATGCAAAATCCACTTTTCCATGTCTCTTCCACATCAACATGTGTCCCCTCTTCTTCATGTCTCTTCTACATCAACATGTGTCCCCTCTTCTTCATGTCTCTTCTACATCAACATGTGTCCTCTCTTTTCCGTGTCTCTTCTACATCAACATGTGTCCCCTCTTCTTCATGTCTCTTCTACATCAACATGTGTCCCCTCTTCTCCATGTCTCTTCTACATCAACATGTGTCCCCTCTTCTTCATGTCTCTTCTACATCAACATGTGTCCCCTCTTCTCCATGTCTCTTCTACATCAACATGTGTCCCCTCTTCTTCATGTCTCTTCTACATCAACATGTGTCCCCTCTTCTTCATGTCTCCTCTACATCAACATGTGTCCCCTCTTCTCCATGTCTCTTCTACATCAACATGTGTCCCCTCTTCTTCATGTCTCTTCTACATCAACATGTGTCCCCTCTTCTTCATGTCTCTTCTACATCAACACGTGTCCCTCTTCTCCATGTCTCTTCTTCATCAAGATGTGTCCCCTTCGTGTCTCTTCTACATCAACATGTGTCCCCTCTTCTTCATGTCTCTTCCACATCAACACGTGTCCTCTCTTCTCCATGTCTCTTCTACATCAACATGTGTCCCCTCTTCTCCATGTCTCTTCTACATCAACATGTGTCCCCTCTTCTTCATGTCTCTTCTACATCAACACGTGTCCCCTCTTCTCCATGTCTCTTCTACATCACCATGTGTCCCCTCTTCTTCATGTCTCTTCTACATCAACATGTGTCCCCTCTTCTCCATGTCTCTTCTACATCAACATGTGTCCCCTCTTCTTCATGTCTCTTCTACATCAACATGTGTCCCCTCTTCTCCATGTCTCCTCTACATCAACATGTGTCCCCTCTTCTCCATGTCTCTTCTACATCACCATGTGTCCCCTCTTCTTCATGTCTCTTCTTCATCAACATGTGTCCCCTCTTCTCCATGTCTCTTCTACATCAACATGTGTCCCCTCTTCTCCATGTCTCTTCTACATCAACATGTGTCCCCTCTTCTCCATGTCTCTTCTACATCAACATGTGTCCCCTCTTCTCCATGTCTCTTCTACATCAACATGTGTCCCCTCTTCTTCATGTCTCTTCTACATCAACATGTGTCCCCTCTTCTTCATGTCTCTTCTACATCAACATGTGTCCCCTCTTCTTCATGTGTCTTCTACATCAACATGTGTCCCCTCTTCTTCATGTCTCTTCTACATCAACATGTGTCCCCTCTTCTTCACGTCTCTTCTACATCAACATGTGTCCCCTCTGTGGAAAGAGACTCTGAAAGTTTCAGGAACAAAGATTTTCTGAAAATGAGCTGATCAGATTTTGGCCACTTTGTGATGTCATAACGATGTGTTGTCTTGAGTAACCATTAGCAACAAGGTGGTTTGAGTTATTTTGGTTGGATTTGGGTTTCTTAAAGCTGATTAAATCTGCTTGCAATAAATATCCGTGTTCCTCTTCCCTTGAATAAAAGAGAGTTCGTGTCTCGACAGGAATGTGATCCTTCTCAAAATGACTTCTTCGTCCACTGCGCGATCCAAGAGCTTTTCTAAAACCTTAAAACGTTTTAATGTGAAAACCTCTAAATGACAGGAGAGACAAACCTGGCTGTAGCTTCGGGACAAAGTAGAACCTTGGAAATAGTAGGAACGTTGCTTTTAATTGGAGATTTTGCAACATTATTTGTAATAAAACCACAATCCAGATACAGGTAAAGTGGAACTTCTGTGTGAACTATTCACGTCTTAAACCGCACTGCAACTTTTCATTCATGTCTTTTTTATTTTAATGTTTCTTTTATTATCTTTTACTGTTTTGAAATGCCTTTGTCTGAATGTTTTTCTTTTGTGTATATCACCTTGAATTGCCTTGTGTTGAAAGGGGCTATATAAATAAACTTAACTTAACTTGCCTGGCCTAGCTTCGCCTGGCCTGGCCTGGCCTAGCCTTGCCTCGCCTCGCCTCTTGCCTCGCCTCTTGCCTCGCCTCTTGCCTTGCCTTGCCTCTTGCCCCTTGCCTGGCCTCTTGCCCCTTGCCTCGCCTCGCCTTGCCTTGCCTTTGCCCCTTGCCTGGCTCTTGCCCCTTGCCTCGCCTTGCCTCACCTTGCCTTGCTTCGCCCCTCGCCTCGCCCCTCGCCTCGCCTCGCCCCTCGCCTCGCCTTGCCTCGCCTCGTCCCTCGCCTTGCCTCACCTCGCCTTGCCTCACCTCGCCTTGCCTCGCCTCGCCTCGCCACGCCTTGCCTTGCCTACATGAATCTCTGTTTATTCTCATGGTCAAAAACTCCTCAGTAGAAATCCTTATTTTTAAGGAAAACGGAACAATCTGTGGTGTTCTTTCTACCTGGAACAGGTTCAAAGAAACATGATTGAGCAACCAAGTGAGCCGTATTGTGTATCAACGTCTAGCTTTCCCTCTTCTCACATGAAACTGAGGCACCCGACGCTTTAATCGAAGCGTCCAGACTGAGTTTACGAAATACTGGAGTGTGAAATGGATGGAAATACAGGAAAGATGGATGAACTGAGACAGATAGTTGAATAGAAATGTAAGGAGGACGGTGGATTAAGGAGGATAAAAAGGTGAACGAAGAGAAATGAAAAAGAGAGGTTTTGGAAAAAGGAAATACGAGTTGATTGCAAGAGAAAGACAGGTTGTTTTTAGCTGTAGGCTGATAGATGGAGGATGGAAAGATAATAGATCAGAAGATGGAGGAGGTGGTGAAGGGAGATTAAAAGGTTTCAGATGTCCAGACGCTCCGCCAGATTGATTCCTTTCTGTCTGCGTTCGAGTCTTTGAACACATCGCCGAATGTGCTTTTCTACTTTAGTTATTCACATCTTGAAATCCACGTTTGTTCTTCCACCATTTTCCCCAAGTTTGGGTAAAAACCCTCCGTCTAAATGGTCGTTTTCAGCCTTTGGCATTCCAGTGCTTCGCTCTAAATATGAATCACAAGATAAACCACCGGTTATAATGAAAGCCCCGTGGAGCTCGAAGCCCCTTAACACACAGTGAACTTTGCAAACACAGCATTGTTTGTTATGGTTTTCTTCTTCTCCTGCGTGTCGATGGCATTTGAACGCAGCACACTGACAGCGGCCCGGCCTCAAAGCTGTCATCACATTTTGATTTGTAAAAACAAAACGGCACGGACAGAAATCTTATCGTGTGAAAATAAACAGAGAAATGTGATTTTAAAAAAAAGTGTCAGTGGCGGATGTTAATTGGAGGTGAATGATGTTCGTGCGCTCATACATCTGATATCGACACGCTCAAGCCCCCAGGAAGTGCGCCGGACTCTGAGGAAAATATTCGTTGTGGCCAAACGGCGGTACTACACTTCCGTATCAGTCGCATGGGCCCGGAAACACTTTTTCCCATGGACTAACATCGGGAGAGAGACGTCTGCAAATCGTTAGATAATTTTTTTAATCTAAATAAACTACCCCAGGGCTCAACGCTAACTTTTAAAAGGCATCAGCGTTTGTTTGCCAAAACTGAAAATACGGTTGTTGTTGTTGTTGTTTTTTGTTGGTAAGTTACCTTTTTAATATGTCTAACTATATTTAAAATGTGTAACGATAAGTTGACTGCCGTGCCGCCTTTCCATATCTGATTGTTTCTCTCTTATAATATGTGATAATATGACTTCTGCATACCATGACATTTCGCTCTCCCCTTCGCCATCGGATGCCATCCTGATTTCACCGAATTGCACTTAATTTTTAGAAGTGATTTATATTTGTATGCCAATATTTTCTTATGGTAAAGTTTCGTTTTGCACTTTTATTTTGGTAGTAATAAAATCGGGACTCTTATTTTGAAGGAACTTTTACCGGAAGAGAATGGACGACGGAGCAGAATGTTTCGTAAACGTGCATCGCTTTCTGGCTCCGTAATCACACCGATGCACGTGCAACTTGACTCTCAGGTTGCGACCGGTCACAACAATAATTAAATATCACTCTTAATACAACAAATAATTAACATTTATCTTTTTTGCGGTGCACATTTTGCTGTTTGCTTATTTCTTCATGTTAAAAAGCGGTTGCCACTGATGGAAACCAAAGGCCAAGAAGTAGTTGCCATTTTTTCTGAATGGTTGCCAATGGCAACCGTTACCGTCGAGCCCTGTACCCAGTATGAACATTTGTAGCCCTTATTAAAAACATTCGGTCCTCAAGTTGTAAAATGGGACTAATAACGTTATTCTGAGAGTTATTTTCCTCGGCATTATGAACGCAGATCCCAACCCACGGGACCGCGACGCCCGGCACGTGTTCAGTACTATGAGTTTGACCTTTATGGACGCTCAATAAGAACGGATTATATGAATACTTTCGTGACGTTTCGCTCTCTCAAAAGTTTTGTCTTCATGCGCCAATGAGCAACTCTCATAGGAATGAACGAGGCCCCGCCTCCCACGCTGTATCCATCGAAAACGGTTTCATTAACTTGACTTGATGACAGTTTTGCGATACACACTTTATCTACTGATCAGTTTCACCTCAAAACCGAAACAGAGAAGCAGTTATTGCCGTATAGATGGATACACGTGGTTAGAAATGGCAAACTAGCATTCAACATTTCAACTATCCATCCCACTGCTGCGTTTTCATCGCTGAATAATACTCTCTTTATCAAAAGAAGGCCTCGAGAATCTTCACATGATTTTGATCGTTTTTTTGGCCTCAGCTTTTCCACTTGTGCGATACGTTATGACTCTCGTAAAAATACTTGAATGGAAGCCCAGATAGAAGAAGCAAGGAGGGTTTGAAAGCGGGCGAAGCGGCTTTGATGTGAGGGAAAGTAAAAATACACACAATGTTCTCTCTCATGTCTCGAAAGAAGTGCAGAGGAGAAGCAGATCCCAGCCGAGAGGGCAAGGTCATTTAGTGCACGTTGAGAGTTAATGTTTCACCCGGATTTAAGTGTGTGTGCATGTGTGAGACCCCCTTTATCTCGCATGCGCACACACACACACACACACACACACACACACACGACATTGATGGAGCAATGCAGCCCACTGACCTTTAACCTTTGCTATCGTCAGCGCCGGTCACCGAATCTAATGGCTTCCATACTCCACTAGAAATACACAGCCGGTGTGTGTGTGTGTGTGTGTGTGTGTGTGTGTGTGTGTGGTGTGTTGCCCCCAAGTGAGTGGATAACACAACAAAATAAATGAACATATTTTAATTAAAGTAAAAATGTCCGATAAAATGTAAAAAGAAAAATGTTGAAGCATGTAGACTCCCCAAGATCACCCACCCGCCTCCTACACACACACTTAATTTCCACTTATTGGTGTTTACATGTCAACAAAGGGAATATCACGCTGTCAGAAAGTGTGTATTGTCAGTGTGACGGTCCTTTAAGTGTGTGTGAAGTGTTACTGTCTGAGTGTCAGCCTTACAGTGGATTAGAAAGTGTGTGTGTGTGTGTGTGTGAGTTTGTTGTGGTGGATTATGGGAGTTTGAGTGTGTGTTTTTTACGATGACAGCAGAAAGGGGTCGGGGGTTGCCTCGCTCCGTCGCTAAGCATTGTGGGTAGCCGAGCTTTGATGTGTGTGAGTCAGTAATGAGGGGTTTGTTTTCTCAGATTTAAGGCGGGGCTTAACGGCATTACCGAAGCTTAAAGTGGTGAAAACGGCTTTGGTGTAAAGCAGTCGGACTTCTGACGTGGATTTCCCAAATGTCACCTGTCAGTCAGCGCTGTGGGCGGCAGAGCAGTCTATTTTCTTTGTAATGAAGTGTATTTTCTTCTTCTTCTGCTACCATTTAGCAGTATTCTCTTAAACTGTCAGCTCGTAAGTGTTGAAAACTAGGTGTATGGGCTCATAAATGCGTGTTTGAGAAGCCAAAAAGCATAAATAATGATATTAAAAACGCTTAATATGTCTTTCTTTATAGTTATTATTTCAATATACCCCATTTAAATATGATTTATCTCAAGTTCACAGCTTTCCCCTGACATATTTGAGATGCTTATCGAGCCGTTTATTCCATCTCTCCATCTTTTGGCATCCTTTCAAGCTAAAGCTGGATAGGGGGTTTTCTCTTTTTTAATGTAAAATATTTACTCTCGTCCCCGGAGCGCGGCTAATGAAAATATACGAGTGAGCGGACCCACCAGAAAGCGGCCGCATGCACATTTGAATAATTGCTGAACATGTGCCGGATTAAAAGCAAACACCAGAAACCGCCGAGTGTTTAACATATGAGCTTTGAGTGAAAACGTGGGGAGACGGGAAGGAAGGACAGTGTGGTTCCTTAGTTGATGTTTTCTACATGTAAGCTTTAAAAACGTCCAAATAAAGTCAGTGCAAACAAACCGATTTGAGATTAAAGACCAAGTTGGATCCATTAAGCAGCTATAACATGCTTTTCTCTCTTATTTCCTTCTTACTCATCTGACTAGGAATGAGATTTAAACTCGCAGTATCAGACATCTAGTGCTATAGTTTATATCCACAGTCATGGTAACACTGCAGAAATATTTTTACTTGCAACCCTAACCCTAACGTTCTCTCACCTAGCACGAGGGTTTAACGGCCCCGGCCACACGAGGACGATAACGGTCGTATCTGCTAGTTCGCTATCATAGACGGTTCGGCCACGCGAGGCCGACATGGAAACGCATATAACGATAACGGGTCCCAAGGTGGGGAGATCTGCGAACGAAACGCTCTGGGGGGGGCCAAACGGCTCCGTGTCTACGCCCTATACGATCATGGCCTGATAACGTTGAAGCAATAGCCCCGCCTCTCCCGCTCAGAGATCAGCTGCTGGGCTCTCAGAAGAGGGGGAGGAAAAGAGAGGCTCCGTTTTTTATCATGACCTTTGACCGGCACTTTTCTAATTTTGCCCGGAAGATTGAAACTTTAACGGACATGTTGACCGGCGGAAGAAAATCTAACGGAAACTCTGGTGGGTGTTTCTCATCTGCCGGTGGACTACCGGAGAGTGGGAGCGAACGCTCGCCTCGGGAAGGGAGAAAAAGGGCTAGAGCGTCCACAGCGGAGAATAAACAGAAGGGCAACCATGGCAACCATGCGCGGGAAGTCTTCTTCGCTGCTTTTGTGGCAGGAGTACAGCGCCACTTACAGGCCCGGCATATGTACTACAGCGTCTCCAGCGCTTTCGAGCGGTCTCGTGTGAACGGACACGTTTCTGGTGCCCTGTGGACGGAAGACTTTTTCGATATCGATATCGGTCCGTTTGCGCTACCGTCCTCGTGTGGCTCCAGCCTAAGACATCTCAAACAACCGTCCGCCCTGCAGAAAACACTGGTTTAACATAATAAACTCCTAAATATGACACGTCTTTCATTTCGTCTATACTGCACGGAGAGAGATTACATTATGTTCATTTTTTACATTTCACATGTTTGACCTCCACCTACAGTGTGTGACATGATGGTGATGGAAAGCCCTAAAAGACGAGTGAAGTCTTCAGTGTGTGTGTGTGAGTGAGACATGCAAACACGAGGCATTTCTTCTTTTGCGTAACTTTGTCCATCCCTTTCTTTAGCTTTCTCACGGCCTCTCCTTCTTGTCCTCCATCCTATCCCATACTCTGATCTCCTTACCTTCCCTTTATGTGTCCCCTTCCTTTCATGACATGACATGTTACTTGTAGTGGGGTTTGAACCTGTGACCCCCTGACCCCAACGCCAAGGCTCTACCCACTGCGCCACACGCCTCCCTTTCCCTTATCTCCTCGATCCAGTCCTTTTACCCTTCACCTCATTTACTCTCATCTTGTCCCCTTCTTTTACTTCCTTTTCTGTTTTCCCTTTTTCCCTTTGCTCTTGAGTCTCTCCTTTCCTTTCCTTATATTTCCTTATATCTAATTTCAACTATTTTCTTCCAGCCTTTTTACCTTTTACCTAATGTTCTGCTTCCTTTCCTTTCCTGTTTGTTCCTTTCCTCTCATATTGTATCCACTTCCCTTTCCTTTTTTTAAATCCATTGCTCTTGAGTATCTCCTTTACTTTCATTTCCTTTCCTTTCCTTACTTTATCTTTCCTTACCTTACCTTATCTTTCCTTTCCTTATATATCCTTTCCTTTCCGTACCTTTCCTTACTTTATCTTTCCTTACCTTATCTTTCCTTTCCTTTCCTTATATTTCCTTTCCGTACCTTTCCTTTCCTTACCTTATCTTTTCCTCCTTTCCTTTCCTCATTTTTAATTACCTCTCATATTTCCCCACCTTTCCTCTCCTTTTTTAAATCCATTGCCCATGAGTATCTCCTTGTCTTTCCTTTCCTTTTATTCCCTTTCCTTCCCTTTCCCTCCTTCCCTCTTTTTACCTTACCTCTCATATTTTCTCTACCGTTCTCTCATTTTAAATCCCTTGCTCTTGAGCCTTTCTTTTCCATGTCTCCTCTCACCATTTCTTTAAACCCTCTTCACAGTCCGTCCCTCTCCTTCCTTTTCCTCAAACCTCTTCTCCTTTCCACGATGTTCCTCTTCTCTCCTTACGCTGATATCCCAGTATTGTGTGAGTCAGTATCCAGGGGGGCCTCCGCTTCTCCGAGGGGCCACAACGTCCCAGCTTCACTATCTCCTTGCTCCCCCTTAACGACTCCATGGAAAGGCCGTTTCAGGACAACACACACCCTCGGTTGCAACATCAGGATCAGTGGAGCTTGACGACACACACACACACACACACAAACAAACACACACACACACACACACACACACACACACACAGCTTTTGGTGTGAGCGTGGGAGCTTTTCTCGTTTTCCATCCCCTCCTCCCGCCCTGATAAAGGAGGCCTTGTGTGAGCGTGGGTGTGAGGAAGGGAGGACATTTCACTCTGGAGGGCAGAGGTGCATGCTGGGTGTGATCCGGAGACTTCGTTTGTGCATCTCCATTTTCTCCTACAGGGAGAATAGAAACTCCTAACGTGGAGACAAAGGGCTAGGGCTGCTCAATTAATCGTATTTTAATCGCAATTGCAATTATGGCTTGCAACGATTACGAAAACAACATAATCGAAATAAAACGATTATTTTTTAATTAATTTTAAATTAGTTTTTCAGTTGAGTTAAAGTTTTACTTAACGTTCAGGGTAATCAACTGTTAAAAACATACTGTTCACTTTTCTCCAATAGATGGATGTTTTCAAAGTAAACGGATAATCGTTCTGAATAATCGTGATATCAGTTATTGACCCAAATAATCGAGATTATGATTTGTGCCATCATCGAGCAGCCCTACAAAGAGAATCTAAAAGTCTTGCCTTTGTGTTAGACTTCATATTCCAGAAAAGAGTGTGTGAACGCCTTCGTTACTCACTTCCCAGAAAGCACTGATTGGCTTGGATCGAACACGGCAAAGTGTCGATTCACCTAAAGTAGTGGGACGTCCCCATCACAGTGGACATAATCAATTAGACTTTTAGTGTTGTCTCTTGGATATTCCACCTCCGCAATATTAACCGCCTCCGCCCATCACTCACACCCGACAGCACCGCCATCCTCGTCCACGCCCTCCATCCTCTCCGGTCTTCCTCACAAATCCCTGCGTCAGCTCCAACTGGTCCAAAACTCAGCCGCCCGTATCATCGCCAGAACTCCTTCCACGGATCGTATCACTCCGGTTCTCCAACAACTCCATCGGCTCCCCGTTAACATACACTTTAAAGTGCTGCTCCTCACCTCCGAGGCCCTTCACACTCTTGCACCTCCATATCTCTTCACTCCTTCACACTCTCCCTCTCGTGCTCTCCGATCCTCCTCTGCCTTCACTGACCACCATGGGGTCAAGAAGAGCCTTCAGCCACTCTGCCCCCGTCTCTCTCCCACAAGACATCCGCAATATGGACTCAAACTGGCGTATTCAATATCTTAATACTTTTTCTAAACTGATTGTTGCTTTCAAGTCTTTGTTTTTAAGTCTTGTATTATTTTAATTATGCTCTGTAAGGTGTCCTTGAGAGCTTTGAAAGGCGCCCATAAATAAAATGCATTATTATTATTTTCACCCATGAGGAAATTCCCCGTGAAGGTAATTCTAAAACCCGAGGTTACAAAATGAAATCAGTTGTTTTTGTCGGACTGATAACGCAAAGTTATTTTGTTTACTATCAGTAAATAATCCTCACAATTAAGCAGCTGGAGCTCGGAGACTGTTGTCAAGCACGTCCTGGTTTCTACTGGGATCCCTTCTGCCTCAACCGGGCATGACATGTCTTACGGAGCGTCCACACTACAGCTTCAAAAATAGCTTGGAGCTGGGCGTGTCTGAAGCTTGGGGATTTTATTCGAGCAACGCGACCAACAACCAATCACATGAATGTCCCGCCCCCGACATACAAAGCAAAAACCCCCGGGGATTTTATGCGAGCGATATATATATAAACTCCCCAAACAGGCGAAAACCTACCAGTTTCCCCCACTGTCTCTGCCACCTCCCTCCATGCTGGTTCCTCCGGTTTGTATCCCGGTAGGTGAAGAGGGTCTGGTCATACAAAACCGGGTGATTGCTACGGCGATAGTTAGTTTCTCCTCCGACTTTTTTTGAAATATAGAAATGAACGGCGGGATATCTCTCCCAGCTTAGACGCGGTTTGATTGGCTACGGCTTGAGCTGTCAGATTTTCAGAAACGGGATTTGATTGGCTGGCGCTGGCTACTCCGGCGTCTCAGGCGTCAGAAGTTGAACAATGTTCAACTTCTGACGCCGGAGACGGACCGCTCTGCTACCCACAATTCAGTTCGGCGAAAAAGCGAGGCTACGTGACGTCACCCCATTGAAAGTGAATGGGCAGATTGGAGCTTTCGACGCTGTAGTGTGGACGGGCCGTCACTGTCAAAATAGATATTTGTATCCCCTTATTGTTGCTTTAACTAACTTTGCTGTTTCATCATGTTTTCAGACTCAGCAAGGATCTCTCTTCTTACCTCCTCGATTCAAATAATGAAACACGACAAGAATTAGAAACCAGCTTCTGAACCCGTTTTTTTTTCACGCAGTAATTCTTGCATTCAGACCTCTTTCTGCAGCGTCGGTGGAAACCCAGAGTGACTCAGGCGTTTGACTTTAAGCCGCTCCGCAGCAGAAGTGGAAATGGAGGTGAATGTCGTCTCTCTGTGAAAACAGGAAGGGTGGGAGAAGCCGCGCTCGACCTCGGCTCCCGAGCCATGTTTCCATGCCGCTGACCGCTCTTTCCCAAACCCCCTCGCTCACGCTTTGTGTTTGGGAGCTGAGCGGTGGCGGCGCAGACAAAAGCAGGAGCGTGACGCTGGTGCTCAGCAGGGGGCCTCGTCCCCCCCGGGGTCTTTGTCCTCAGGGGCCACACTGATCCGGGGGGGCTCCTGTCACTCTGACGACTCCATTACGGGCTCTGGTTTGGTTGCTTTTTGTTTTATTATGAAGTCCTAACGGTGCATGGCTCTAAAGACTACATTACCCATGAGCCTCGGGTGCTGTGGAAGATAAGACAGCCGACATGTTTATAATGTTACCTGCAAAATACCACATTAACACATATACGTGAGCGCAAGTGAAATATTTGTTTAAACATTGAAACCCAGAATGTGTGTGTGTGTGTGTGTGTGTGTGTGTGTGTGTGTGTGTGTGTGTGTGTGTGTGTGTGTGTGTGTGTGTGTGTGTGTGTGTGTGTGTGTGTGTGTGTGTGTGTGTGTGTGTGTGTGTGTGTGGTGTGTGTGTGTGTGTGTGTGTGTGTGTGTGTGTGTGTGTGTGTGTGTGTGTGTGTGTGTGTGTGTGTGTGTGTGTGTGTGTGTGTGTGTGTGTGTGTGTGCTCAATTACCTTCTCTGTGCCTTTCATTCAAACTCATGACACATATATTCCGATGTCTGCATGCGGGTACTTCCCGAGGCAGAAATGCTCCTGTATTCTCTGGATGTCTTTAAGTAAACAATGAGAAACGGTTTCCTTTACTTTTGTTTCTGCCAGCAGTCGTGTGTGTGTGTGTGTGTGGTGTGTGTGTGTGTGTGTTGTACACAAATGTATGAGTGTGATTTAAATTGGTTCATATCTTCACTGTCAAATATATGACAGAACTTTTCCCAAACTGTTCTCTCTGCCAGTGGTTTCCTGTGTGTGTGTGTGTGTGTGTGTGTGTGTGTGTGTGTGTGTGTGTGTCTCATCGTGTCCTATGCTTAGTGGCTTAACTGTATACACACTGTTTTGGCTTCCAGACATTTTTGATACAGGGAACTACTAATTTTCTCTTTCTCAACCTTTCAGTAATGTGAGGGTTTACGTTAAGGCACTGAGCTACCGCCTTGTACTCACACACACACACACACACACACACACACACACACACGCACACGCACACACACTCATTTTATACCGCTCTGTAAATGATCTTCAGGCCGGAGTTGATCCTTTCCGTTTTTGATAAAGAAGCTGTTGTTCCACTGTGTGTGTGTGTGTGTGTGTGTGTGTGTGTGTGTGTGTGTGTGTGTGTGTGTGTGTGTGTGTGTGTGTGTGTGTGTGTGTGTGTGTGTGTGTGTGTGTGTGTGTGTGTGTGTGTGTGTGTGTGTGTGTGTGTGTGTGTGTGTGTGTGTGTGTGTGTGTGTGTGTGTGTGTGTGTGTGTCAGGTGATAGGCTACTGTTGAAAACCTGTGACCAGCATGGGGATTCCCGTTTTTTTCCAGTTCACAATGACCGGCACACACACACACACACAGAAACACACACACGCACACACATCCCTAGACACACACACACAAATGAAGTCACCCATCAGATCTAAAAATAAAAGGGTGAAAGGGTGTGTCTGACCGGTGTGTGTGTGTGTGTGTGTGTGTGTGTCTGACCAGTGTTTTTATGCGTGTCAGTTCTGCACATAAAGAAAGCATTCTTCCGCGTCTCCCCGGTGCCAGGGGTGACCTCACCCTGTCTGGACAACCCACACACACACACACACACACACACACACACACGCACACATACACACGTACATATACACACACACACACACGCACACACACACATACGCACGTACATATACACACACACACACACACACACACACACACACACACACTCACACACACATTGCACAGGCATGTAGGTCAGACTCCAGTGAAACTGACTCAGAAGCAGCTGTTATTACAGTACAATCATCACTGTGTGTGTGTGTGTGTGTGTGTGTGTGTGTGTGTGTGTGTGTGTGTGTGTGTGTGTGTGTGTGTGTGTGTGTGTGTGTGTGTGTGTGTGTGTGTGTGTGTGTGTGTGTGTGTGTGTGTGTGTGTGTGTGTGTGTGTGTCATCACTGATAAATCAACAACGATTATTATATAATTATCGATTAATCCGTCTATTATTTTCTTATCATTGATGACCTTTGAGGTAAAGGTGACATATGACAAAGAAAAGCAGCACCTTTACTTTAGTATCAGGTTTATATCCCCTCGTGTGTGAAGCTTTGGTTAATGAGTCCACAATACACACACACACACACACACACACACACCACACACACCTGCCTATAATACACTCTCTTATTCCCACACTCTAATCAAGCCCTGCTCACTGGGGTAGAGTACACAACACCCCCTTTCCTTCCATCCTTTACTCCTCATCTTCATCACCCTTCCTCCTCCCTTTTTTATATTTTCCTTCTGCTTTTCCTCACCTTCCCATGTCACCTCCCTTCCTTCATGTCCTTCCTCACTTCATCCTCACCTCCTTTTCCTCTTCTTAATCACCTTCCCATCCTCCCTTTCCGTTCAGATTGGAGCTAACGCTGATAGTTTTAACAGAGCCGTGTGTGTGTGTGTGTGTGTGTGTGTGTGTGTGTGTGTGTGTGTGTGTGTGTGTGTGTGTGTGTGTGTGTGTGTGTGTGTGTGTGTGTGTGTGTGTGTGTGTGTGTGTGTGTGTGTGTGTGTGTGGTGTGTGTGTGTGTGTGTGTGTGTGTGTGTGAAGACAGGAAACAAAGATTCAGTCAAACGTTGATTTGATTGAAAAGTACATTTTAAAGCAGCAATACTTCTGAGTTTCCTGATGCTAACGCTCAAAGAAACTGACCTAAGTGGCCATAAAGAATAATAGTATAACAATAGTAGCGTTTCTTATAATATCTTTCATTTAAAATTACTGATCGTTTAATAACAAACCTCCAGAGAACCAGAGCAAAGGCATTATCTAAAAGGCCACATACTTTGTCCTTTAGTCGAGCAAAGCACGTGTTTGACATCGAAGATAAATACAAAAAAATCAATTCAATTTTAGCCATCAAGTTTAAGGTTTGTTTAAAGTGACATACTGATTGTATCCACACCTATTAACACCACTTTTATAATAGTTACGAATTCAAAGTAAAAGCACTAACGTTAGCCTATAAAGGACCTACAGCGAGGTCACATGACTCAGCACCGCTAAGCTAAAGGCGGCTAATGTCTCATTTAGCAGCTTGTTAGCAACCGCTGTTTTTAAGACGCGTAAAATCTTCAACATCCACAAATGGAGTATTTACTGTTACGTCCTAGAACTAAGCTTGTGTTAACTAAAGATCTTATTTAAGGCATCTAACCAAAAACACGCTAAAAGAAACGGACAAAGGAACGGCAAGTGCTAACATGCTAACATGCTAACTGCTAGCTGTGAGACTCATGGCTGCACCAGTGTGGTGTGTAATATCTACAAAGAGTGTCAGATTCAGGTTCAAAAGCAGATTTAAGGAAGGAGGGAAAAGGATGAATAGATTGTTCCTAATCTGGACAACGAAGCATGACATTCCCAAATGTTCATCCGGGTCTTAAACTCGATCCCAGTCCACCAAAGCGGCTCAAACATCAAAACCAGAGAACTGTGATAAATGTGGTTTTCCTTCTCCGGGGTTTTCCATGTTTGCGGAGGATCAAAAATATGAACCTTTTTGAAGTCTAAGAGGAGGTGGCAAAAAGCACGAGTTAACAAATTAAATATCTAGATGTGTGTTGAAGGAGTTGCCCGCTGCGTGTGTAACACTTCGGCGTGAAATCTGACCTGTGTTTCCACGACACGCATTCCTTTGATTTCTGCAGCGAGAGGATGAACGGAGGAACGACTGCACGCTTTATAATCAGGAATTTGTTCCCTTTTATACGCATCTGTATTTAAACATAATTTACACTGGTGGACTTCACCTGGCGCTTGTATCTAAAGGGGAACGATACAATATCCAGCCTGCCTAGCAACTCGTGGAATGGGATCTGTTGCTATGGGTGAGTGTGACATGTGGACAATAAAGAATATTTGATCCAGTCTTCTCCTTCATGGAGACGGTTTTGTCCGAGGCACACCTACTAAATAACACGTTAGTGATTTAACATGTGTCTAAAGAGAACATTTTAAATCCTTAGCTTGTTGAGTAACCCGGTGTTCTTAAAAAAACAACATTGGAAAAGGAACACCTCCAGAAAGCCGTGAATATAAATATAAATTAAGATGGTGACGTCGGGCTATTATAGAATACAAATGTGCTTTAATTGTTGACTGTAAAAAAGCGTTTAGAGTATGCTGTCTATACCTTCTAAATACATTAATTTGAGAGTACTGTGAGCTGGCATCTCGTGCCTGAACATGAATATATGAAGTAGTATGACTCTGTATTGTTAAGTATTTTCCACACGGGTACTCGTGAAAGTCTACTTTTTTGTGTCCTTGTGCTGTTTCGGATTTTATGTAAAATGTCTTTGAGCACTAGGAAACACACACACACACACACACACACACACGCACGCACGCACACACACACACACACGCACACACACACACACACACGCACGCACGCACACACACGCACACACTAACACACTCACATATTTTCCTAGCGTAGCTCCTGTCAGTCTCTCTCTCTCTCTCTCTGTCTCTCTCTCTCTGCCTCTCTCTCTCTCTGTCTCTCTCCCTCTCTCTCCCTCTATCTCTCTCTCCCTCTCTCTCTCTCTCTCCCTCTCTCTCTCTGTCTCTCTCTCTGTCTCTCTGTCTCTCTGTCCCTCTCTCTGTCTCTCTCTCCCTCTCTCTCTCTCTCTCTCTCTGTCTCTCTCTCTCTGCCCCTGTCTCTCTCTCCCTCTCTCTCTCTCCCTCTCTCTCTCTCTATGTCTGTCTCTCTCTGTCTCTCTCTCTCTGTCCCTCTCTCTCTCTGTCTCTCTCTCTCTGTCTCTCTCTCTCTGTCTCTCTCTCCCTCTCTCTTTCTGTCCCTCTCTCTCTCTCTCCCTCTCTCTCTCTGTCTCTCTCTGTCTCTCTCTCTCTGTCCCTCTCTCTCTCTCTGTCTCTCTCTCTCTCTGTCTCTCTCCCTCTCTCTCCCTCTATCTCTCTCTCCCTCTCTCTCTCTCTCTCCCTCTCTCTCTCTGTCTCTCTCTCTGTCTCTCTCTCTCTCTGTCTCTCTGTCTCTCTGTCCCTCTCTCTGTCTCTCTCTCCCTCTCTCTCTCTCTCTCTCTCTGTCTCTCTCTCTCTGCCCCTGTCTCTCTCTCCCTCTCTCTCTCTCCCTCTCTCTCTCTCTATGTCTGTCTCTCTCTGTCTCTCTCTCTCTGTCCCTCTCTCTCTCTGTCTCTCTCTCTCTGTCTCTCTCTCTCTGTCTCTCTCTCCCTCTCTCTTTCTGTCCCTCTCTCTCTCTCTCCCTCTCTCTCTCTGTCTCTCTCTGTCTCTCTCTCTCTGTCCCTCTCTCTCTCTCTGTCTCTCTCTGTCTCTGTCCCTCTCTCTCTCTCTCTCTCTCTCTCTCTCTCTCTCTCTCATATTAATGTTCCACCTTCAGAACGCTGTGAAACATCCCAGCAATGCTTTAAAAGCCTTCACCACTTCGTGACCCTCTGACACCGAGTCCATTACACAGGAATGTGATGTCTGTCTGTGGGATGTTTGGTACCGGCTGTTTTGGAGATGCTCGTTAGGGCGCTGTTACCATGGGGACAGAGACAGTCTAATACAAACGGCCTGGATATCTTTGCAACTTCACAATACGTCATTCAAAATGGTATTTAAACACATATTAGCCTTCAGTATGAATATTGGACTCGTCCCTTTCGTGCTTTGGATGACATGTGGATGAATTGTGTGTGTGCAAGATACTTGACCCAAAATTGCTCTCGTCGTAGTGTCTCGAGCACCGGTTCCCAACATTTTGCAACTCAGGGCCCACTTAAGAATGAAAAAAAATGTCCATGCAACCATAAACAATACGGAGGCTAAATAAAGTTCTGATTGGTCAGTTCAGAACATGTGACACGTTGTTAATCCAGTAGAACACACCGTTGTCAAGGGCTGTAATGACCGTTGCTAAGGAGGATCGAGAAAGGAACAAAATCTTAATAATGAACATTTTTCCACACAAATCAGAATGTTTTGCAAATTATTTGGCGGCGGCCCACGGGTCGGGGCGCTTTGCACGCCGATGGTATTGATCTACGTCGCTTCTTAATAACCGCATCCGCTAAATGACGTGTACTTAATGCGTCTTATCTAATCCTCTGTGTGTGCAGATCGAGGATGGAGGGAAAGTGGCGCTGTGCGAGAAGCTGAAGGTTGGCGACGAGCTGATCAACATTAATGGATCCGCTCTCTACGGCAGCCGACAGGAAGCATTGATCCTCATCAAGGGGTCGTACCGCATCCTGAAGCTCGCAGTCAGGAGGTAAGCACTCCGCAACAATCCCTACGATGCTGTTCTTCATCAATACATCACAGGTCTCAGATATACACAGAGCCTGTCTCTGATTGGCTGAAACACCGAACACATCATTGCAGCATTACCCATAATCCCCTCTGTTTCAGCCCTGTTTCCAAAGTGCTGATTCTCTGTCTGTTACTTTAGATGAAAATAAGGAGCCCCTCCCCACGCCCCTCTGAGAGACATTTGGTTACACAGAACTCAATGGTGCTCTAGGGGAGATTCAGGTGGTAAGGGGTTACCGTGGTTGCTGATTGGCTAATGGTTACACAAAATCTGATCCGCTCATTTTCAGACAGGTTTTTATAGAAATGGATCAAAAAGAGAGAGAATCTTTGTTCCTGAAACTTTCAGAGTCTCTTTCCACAGAGGGGACACATGTTGATGTAGAAGAGACATGGAGAAGAGGGGACACATGTTGATGTAGAGGAGGGGACACATGTTGATGTAGAAGAGACATGGAGAAGAGGGGACACATGTTGATGAAGAAGAGACATGAAGAAGAGGGGACACATGTTGATGAAGAAGAGACATGGAGAAGAGGGGACACATGTTGATGTAGAAGAGACATGGAGAAGAGGGGACACATGTTCATGAAGAAGAGGGGACACATGTTGATGTAGAAGAGACATGGAGAAGAGGGGACACATGTTGATGAAGAAGAGGGGACACATGCTGATGTAGAAGAGACATGAAGAAGAGGGGACACATGTTGATGTAGAGGAGGGGACACATGTTGATGTAGAAGAGACATGGAGAAGAGGGGACACATGTTGATGAAGAAGAGACATGAAGAAGAGGGGACACATGTTGATGAAGAAGAGACATGGAGAAGAGGGGACACATGTTGATGTAGAAGAGACATGGAGAAGAGGGGACACATGTTCATGAAGAAGAGGGGACACATGTTGATGTAGAAGAGACATGGAGAAGAGGGGACACATGTTGATGTAGAAGAGACATGAAGAAGAGGAGACACATGTTGATGTAGAAGAGACATGGAGAAGAGGGGACACATGTTGATGTAGAAGAGACATGAAGAAGAGGGGACGCATGTTGATGTAGAAGAGACATGAAGAAGAGGGGACACATGTTGATGTAGAAGAGACATGAAGAAGAGGGGACACATGTTGATGTAGAAGAGACATGAAGAAGAGGGGACACATGTTGATGTAGAAGAGACATGAAGAAGAGGGGACACATGTTGATGTAGAAGAGACATGGAGAAGAGGGGACACATGTTGATGTAGAAGAGACATGGAGAAGAGGGGACACATGTTGATGTAGAAGAGACATGGAGAAGAGGGGACACATGTTGATGTAGAAGAGACATGAAGAAGAGGGGACACATGTTGATGTAGAAGAGACGTGAAGAAGAGGGGACACAATAGGGGACCTTCAACACGTCGTTGACAGCACACGAGATACCTGCACGCAATCCTGTTTTCTCCTCGTGACTTCAAAGAGAGTATCTGAGCGTTGTTTCCTCTCCTGGTGTCTTGGCGTCGGATCAGGAAGGAAGGCGAGTTGGGAACGAGAAGGAAGTGACTTTTCCTGGTCCCAAGGAATCTGCTGGGCTGTCATGCAAACACGTGTCGTCGAGGCAGCGTTTCACAGGAGGCGACCTTTGGCCGTCGGGGGAAGGGAAGCCGATCAGGTCTGGGATCGTGTTAGAAATCATCCGGAGAAGCATTCTGCGTCAAAGGGGTCAAGAAGACGATCAAGGACACACTTCCTAACTCCACTTGCTAAGTAACGGATAATGTGGGTAAAAAAACACCCAGCATGCACTTTGTTTTCAGCCACTGTATACAAATCAAACGGACTTCTTTGTGCAGATGTGAGCGTCCTTAGCAACGGTCAATAAGTGCTTGACAACGGTCTGTCTGTTCTGGATTAACAACGTGTTCTGAATCGACCAATCAGAATGGAGTATTCATTTTTTTTCAGGCACAATGAGTTTACATTTATACAGTCAATATTTTTATTTATTTTGCCCCTTTCCCTCCCTCCCGGTCCTAGCTAGTAAAATAAATAACTAACTAAATAAATAAGATAGATACCTGTATAGGTGAAAGTAAAGTAATATAGAAGATAATATTAAAAGAAAATGTATAGATAAGGGAATAAAGAATAGTAACAGTAATACTTGTACCCATATACTCATATGTATACCCACATCCACATACATACACGTACCTACCTACATACATACATGTATACAAAGACAGAACAAATAAATAAAAATGAGAATGGAGTATTCAACTAAGCCGTACCAACCCTCACACAGCATCCTTTCGATTTGTCTTACAATAACATGAAGCTTTTGGACATTTGGAAACCTGGAAAGTATTTAATTTGGCACGATTTAAGGGTGAAAACACGTAGTAGCAGTCTTGATTGTTAGCATCTGCAGTAAACATATGTATTGCCATTCAATGTACGTGAATGCGGGCGCTTATCGGAGCTCACTGACCTCAGTAAAGGTGGGAGCAATCAAACAGCTGGACATGACTTAAAACTGTGTCTTTCCACTTTAAGCCCGCCTCCATTCGATCCATTCCATATAAGAATAGGAGAAGCTTTAATGTTCGGCCGCCTGGTGTTGAGTGCGACAGTTCCTCGTGTCTGTTTAACTACGTCTTAATAATCTTAACTATCTTTCTTTTCTTCTCGACCCGTCTCCGACCTCGTGTCGTTGCCACTCAGTGGGTGAAGGTGGAACTGCAGCGCGCGCTCAAAAGGGGTTTGCAGGTTGACGTCATGTTTTACTTTACGGTGTTGGAAGACAGTTAGCTCTCTCAGATGCTTTCATGAAGTTACAACCGGACTCCGAGTTGAAGCCGGCGTGGAGACGTGACCGCTGGGAGAAGGGTTTAGTTTCAGCCTTCTTCTGGCTTTAAAGCACACTCAGCATTCAGAGCCTTTCTGCTCCTGTTTCCGCACCCTGTCTAATGCTGTTAGACACACACCACACACACACACACACACACACACACACACACACACACACACACACACACACACCACACACACACACACACTGACTTAGACGTAGATGGACACACATAGATTGCTTAAGGAATGCATCTGGTCAAGAGCATGCCACCCAGTTAAATCCACTGTGTGTGTGTGTGTGTCAGTGTGTGTGTCAGTGTCTGGTATGTGGTGCATGTCTGGCTCTCCGGGGTTTTCCCACTCCAGTGTGTGTGTGTGTGTGAGAGAGGGAGAGTGAGAGTGTGTGTGTGT
This sequence comes from Champsocephalus esox, assembly GCA_036324585.1. Taxonomy (NCBI): domain Eukaryota; kingdom Metazoa; phylum Chordata; class Actinopteri; order Perciformes; family Channichthyidae; genus Champsocephalus; species Champsocephalus esox. The sequence continues at coordinate 5,146,426 of CM070489.1, forward strand.
GTGTGTCCGTGTGTTTTAAAGTAGCAGTTTAGATCTTATATTCGGACAAAATGATTATGTTTTTTTATCGATATACAGATTATTTTTGTCAGAGTAATTGTTTTCTTTTTGCTTCAAAAGACATACTTAAGCAAATAATGGATACTATCATTATAATTACCTTTAATCGGTGTGTGTGTATGTGTGTGCGCGCGCGTGTGTGTGTGACTCTGTATGCCCGTGTAGAGCTGGTGTTTTTATTTCGGCAGGACCCCCCTTCCCGCTGCCAACCCACATGTGAACTAAACTAACTTTGATTGACAGGTGACTGCCACTAACAGCCAATCACGGCTGCAGTTTTTAGGGCGGGACAACGTTGTACTTTGCCCTCCGCCAATCACGTCGCAGCCTCTGCCAGCCTACGGTCATTACTGTAGGAACATGGAAACACAGACACACACAGACACACACGCGCGCACACAGACACACAGACAGACAGACAGACAGACAGACAGACAGACAGACACACATGCACACACACATACACACACACATACACACACATACACACACATGCACACACACACACATACATGCACACACACATACATGCGCACACACACACACACACACACACACACACACACACACACACACACACACACACACACACACACACACACACACACACACACACACACACACACACACACACACACACACACACAGGGCCTTCAGTCAGAAGCCAACCCTTGCTACCACCTCTCTAATAACAAAGGGGACCGTTGGCGCGGCGATGGCACGTGAGCGGACGTGTCTCTTCCTGACTTTGCGGGTGACTCCTTATCAAGAGAGCAGAAAGGATTTTTTGTAATTACCACAAAATAAAGTGCCTTTTTATTGTCAGTCATTCATAAAACAACATCTCAGCAGGCAACACATCCTTATGATGCCGATTAAAAGCAACAGACCCTCGTTGTTATCCCCCTTCACGGTCAAGCAGCAGCAGGAGGAAATGAAACGATTAGCCGCCACAGTTTAGACATTTGTTCCACCTGCAGGCGATGCACTTCTGAATAACTTCCGCGTGTGTGTGTGTGTGTGTGTGTGTGTGTGTTTTCGATGATTTTTGTCGGTTGAGTTTTCGCCACTTACGACACAAACGGTGAAGGAAGGAAGTGCAGCCTTTTCAACATGAGTGCGTACGTTTGGGAGGTGGTTACAAACCAGCATCGGTCCGTTGCGCCCGTCGCCATCAGGCTGCACGACGAGGCGTTACATATGAGAAAGAAATCAAATGAAATCACTGGTCGTAGATATACACCGTTTCCACAACTCGTGTTAACTTATTCCGCACTTTATAACTGAGATGATGATGACCAAATGTGTACATATGCTGACAGTTATTTTTCTCCTATTTTCATAGTCTTTTATTATTATTATCATTATTTCCTTGATTTGATGTTATGTATTATTTATTTTAGATTTTATTGATCTGTGGGAATCTGTTTTTTTTCACGCTTACCCTGTTGCTACTTTGTACAACTGAATTTCCCCTCGGAGATTAATAAAGGTTCATCTTATCTTATCTTCATGTTTTCTAAAAGTGTCCTCGTTACACCTTAAATTTCCACTTGTTACGTGAAAACAGCGATTATGGTCGTCCTCCTTTACCCATCCTTTTGTTTCTCTTGGCTTCACGTGAGCAAAACCAAAGAGACCTACCTTTTAAATCTCGTTGCCTTAAGAAGGAAGTCAAAATCCTCAAGGACCCACATCACCCGGGTAACGAGCACTTCGTACGGCTGCGCTCAGGCGGGCGCGGCCTTCCCGTCAAACAGACTCAAGTTCAGTTTCTCTCCCAGGGCCATGTGTGCACTAAACGCTGCTGATATCTAAGTCATATGAGCCTTCCGTGCAATACGAGGGGAATCGTGCAATTTCATTTATCTATTATTTATTTATGTACATATTCCCCTTTTTTAAGTCCCATTTATAGTTTTTATATTGTCTTGTTGTTGCGTGTTGGCACCTTGAGTCTGTTCTCTCGATCTAAATGGCTTCGATAGACTTCGATTGCGTATTATTGGTTCTCTTCGCCCCGCTCCTTTCCTCCGGTGCCCTCTTTCTTCCCCACCTGGTCTCAAAAAGTCGACCGCCTGCCAACCAGATGTCGACATGTCTGCCGAGCTGGAGTCTCTGTTGCTATGTGTGCGTGCACACGAGTTCATGTGTTTTAGTACGTGTGAGAAGTGCCCGTGTGCGCCTGCTGTGTTATTCTAAGCCCAATTAAAAGTCACTTGACCTGAACTCCGACGGAGTCTCGGCTTCGTCGTGCGCTTGTCTTGGACACGCCAGGAAATGACTCGCTTGGGTTCCCCTCGTACAGTCGGAGCGTTTGTGAATACATTGGGCTGTTTTATTTTTATGTGAAGCAGGGAAAATGTTCGTGGAGGATTTTATGATATATGATGTAAGGAAGGAAATGTGCAGTTGGCGAGGAGCGGCGGTGATTTGCTCGACTTTAACGTTGGAAAATCGGGCTTTTGTGCGCTTTGATATGACGTCTGACCGCTTTCCATTACGTTAACAAGGAGTTGAAATGAAAAGCATTTGATTCGTACGTCGTTTTCTTCGAGTCTTGTCCAAACCTTTTCACGGGGTGCGTCTCACTTCGGTTATTTTTCATTTCCTCGCTCACCGGAAGTCGATTTGATCTCGAGTAGCGTCCCTGTGTCCTTATTTTTGCCGGAGGATCGATAATCGAGGAACGACCAAATCCTCAGACACTCGCCCCGCCCCCTCACTGTGTATCGCTCACTGATTGGACGATGCAGCGCATGCCCTGATCTGGCTGCTGTCGGACGATCAGCTGTGCGGCGTCGTCACAAACGGACGTCGCTCCGGAGGACACGACGTCCCGCTGCTCTTAAAACTCATTTCCGTGCTTCTCGTGGTTTCCTCGCGTCCCTCCCTGCTTCCTTGGTGGGAGGGACTAGTCGCAGGGAAACGCCGCAAGTGAAGGACGCAAGGAATCCATGTAACCGAAGTGAGATGCAGCCAAGCTCTGGCATTTACTTTAAGTGTGTTAGTTTTCCCAGCATCCTTCACTTCACTTTTCATTCTTTAAATTCAAATATATTCAATGTAGATAGCTGCGCTGTTTACTCAAAAGAAGGGCACGTCTGAAAGCTACATTTTGGCGAACCGCAGGAATTTACTAGCCAACTCGTAAGTTACGTGCGGGGTTACGTCCGTGCAGTGATGCTTTGTGGGTATTTTAACAAGCCGGCCGACCCACGCCGTTAACTCGGATTCATTTCCCTTCTAATTAAGACACCCTCAGTCGTAAAACATGCAAACAAGAAAACCGCAGTATAGACAATAAAAGTGATATATGTCGAGAACTAAACTCCCATACGACTAAAGGGGAATCATGATGAAATGAAAGCATGCAATTATGTTATAAAACGAGGCAAAATACGTAATTTAATAGTAAAAAACGTGCAGTGGAGCTTTGAATGTTACATTTACAACGTGTTATTTCTGTACAGAAGCCAAATAGCGTCGCCTCGCTGTCCGCACTGTTCCCTTTGTACCCTGCAGATATTGCATAAGTAACTTGGAAGCGTATTTGTTTAGCTGAACTGCGAGAAGTACGTGACCTCCACCCTCTTTTAATGAAACGGCAGAGGTATTTTCGTCTCTTTACGGGGTGTTTCTTTAAGTGGAGATTTTTCCAATATATTTCTGGAAGGGAAAGAATGTTTGGGGATGTTTGGTTAGCTTGACCTGGAAATGTTTCTTCTATACTACTTCCTGTTTTCCCCAACCTTTTGTTAGATCTGTGTGTGTGTGTGTGCGCGTGTGTGTGTGTGTGTGTGTGTGTGGCATTACTATACTTGTGGGGACCTAAATCTGTTTACATAGTCACGTGTGGGGACTCGCCTCCCTTATGGGGACAAATTGGAGGTCCTCATAAGGGGGATCATTAATTTTAGGGTGAAGACTTGGTTAGGGTTAGGCATGTGTTGGTTATGGTTAAGGTTAGGATAAGTCTCCAGGAAATGCATGTAAGTCAATGTAATGTCCCCTGAAGTGGTGTGTGTGTGTGTGTGTGTGTGTGTGTGTGTGTGTGTGTGTGTGTGTGTGTGTGTGTGTGTGTGTGTGTGTGTGGTGTGTGTGTGTGTGTGTGTGTGTGTGTGTGGTGTGTGTGTGTGTGTGTGTGTGTGTGTGTGTGTGTGTGTGTGTGTGGTGTGTGTGTGTGTGTGTGTGTGTGTGTGTGTGTGTGTGTGTGTGTGGTGTGTGTGTGTGTGTGTGTGTGTGTGTGTGTGTGTGTGTGTGTGTGTGTCTCTCAGTGGGCAGCCAGGGAAGAGGCAGGAGGACATTCCGCAGCTTTAGCATCATTTCCTTCTTCCCCTCGCTGTACTTCCTGTCCAGCTTTGGCTTAATTTGTGTGAAAAGACGCAGATTTCAGTATTTTTACAGCCGCTAATGGAACAGGAAACAGCTCTTTGCGTGCAGGTGTGCATTATAGTTTTAACACAAAGATAAGTTGGGTTAATCAGCGAGCTTTAGAGTCGCTCGTTGATTGATTTGATTTTCCTTAGGACAAAACCAGGCTAGTTTTCCCCTCTGTTTCCAGTCTTTATGCTAAGCTAAGCTAACTGGCTGCTCGCTCCAGCTTCACGTTAACTACCCAGACACGAGAGTTGTATTATCTCCCCCTTATCTAACATTAAAACCGTTCCTTTCAGCGCTGATGGAACATCTTTCTTCAGATTTGTGATTTCGGCTTATTAGACTTGAGTTTAAATACTAGCATCGAGGAGCAAAAGTCTGCACCGAACTCACATAATCTTGTTTAGTACATGTATTATACCTAACACCAATATATCAAGGTCCTATATATATCCAACCTCCACGATGTTTTCATGAGAAAGGACTTTGACACAAGACGGCATTGGGAACGTGCTAAAATGGTCAATCTGTCACGATCACTAATATCATTTATGATAAAATGTGTATTTTTCTTCGTCTAGCTGTGCCAGTCTTATGTCTCCTTCTGTTTAAGATGCTTCAAGGAGAAAGGCAATGTGCGGTTTGGGGTGAAGCGTCTCAAGGACACAACGACATGCTGCCTGCAGTGGGGTTTGAACCTGTGACCCCTGATCTCAACACCAACACACAAGGCCACTTAGCCACCGCCTCCCCATGACACCCTTGTGATGGATTTAGGTCTAAACATGTGCACTAAATCAGCCAGCCTAACCTCAGCCTCTAACTGTGTGCAGATAGTGAGGACACTCCTCGTTTGTCAACCACATCCTTCAGTGCAGCTTTTTTTAATGATATCAATCGTTTTAAGTCACTTTCTACAGACGGCAGCAATCCCACTTTGGACTTTCTCTCAGACTCAGAAGCAACACAAGAGTCTGTAAAGAAAGTCCGTCAGACTACAGCAGAGAGTTACGGCCCGTCTCCACTACAGGCATCGAAAAACGCTTTCAACGCTTCGCCCATTCACTTGAATGGGGCGACGTAGAAGATTTTGAATCTTCGCCGAACTGCATTGTGGGGAGCGGAGCGTGGCTTCGAAAGCATCGGGAGCATCAAAAGTTGAGCAACTTGTGATGCTCCCGATGCTTTCGAAGCCGGCGTCAGCCAATCAAATCCCGTTGATGCAAATCCCGCCAGTACAAGCGCTAGCCAATCAAACCGCGTGCAAGCTGGGAGAGCCAGAGAGTTCATTTCCTCATATTCCAAACGAGACATTACGGTAGCAAATCACCCGGTTCTTTACGACCAGAACTATTAACGGGATACAAACCAGAGGAGCCGGGCATGGAGGGAGGTGGCAGAGACAGTGGGGGAAACTGGTAGGTTTTCGCCTTCGTTTTAACATTGCTATTGCTTTGTATGTCGGGGGCGGGAGATTCCTGATTGGTTGTTGCTCGCAAAAAATCGCCAAGCTTCAGACACGCCCCAGCTTCAAGATGTTTTGGATGCCTGTAGTGTAGACGGGCCGTTACGTGGCACGGTGAACATAAGGACATGAAAAGGATAATGAGAGGGGCTTTATGACTCAGCACTTTCATCTGAGCTCACTCTGGTATCTCCGCTGCTCACTGGCTAAACATTTATTAATATGGAAACAGAGAAAGTGAGATATAAAGGAAAGATTTAGAGACACGTTGTCACGGGTTACCCAAACAGCGCTTCCCGCAGGAAACAATAACGCTAACTGCTTGTTGATTTATCATTTATTTATTGTGACATTGAGACGATGATACATTCGTGTCCCGTTAGATACGCAGTGAATCGTTTCAGTTGTTTATCCCAAAAGTCCCAAAATCATCTCCATGCTTTCTTGGTTCGGACCAATAGGTGTCCTTAACACAAAATATTAAACATCGATAGAAAGCTGGCACCAAAGTCTGGGTAGATTAGTGCTTATGGTTAAATATAAAACAATGTAAGTCCTTATTTGCCTGTTTCAGAATGCAATTCTTTCCGGCACAGTAATTGTAAGACTGCTTGCTTTTAAAGTAAGTTCATTCCTACTTAAGTACAAAGCGATTTAGTTGAGTACTCCCATTTGATGTACTTTTATTACAAGTACAGACGTGTGACATTGAGAAATATTGTACGTTTTAAGTAGGGATGCTCCGATCGCCAATTTTGGGGCCGATCGCCGGAATCAGTGTCGGCCCCAAAATATCGATCGCCGATCCGATCGAGTGGGCGGGGCCTATGGGGAACTTCCATATACAGTGATGTCTACAACTCAGTTAATGGGGTTCGTTCACTGGCGCTTCCACGAGCAACATAATTATTACATTCAAATGAAGTACATTATTCAAGTTTACGTTCACTTTGGAGAATACCACGGGAGAGATGAGCGGAAGCCTCTCTCCCCCTCTCTCCCTCCCCTGACAGCCAGTCAGTATCTCACGCAGCTCTCTGATCCAGTAACGAGCGACCCGACAGTGAAGAATAAATATATGTCTAACTAGTGTAGCTCGTTCCAGAGGTAGATACAATAGCTAAGTGTGTTTTTTTTATTTCTGCTTCACACACGTTGCCGCTATTTTACTGTCTTTTTCGGACACCTTCAAACACTGCCAGACTGGAGAAGCCATATTGGCGAGCTTGTTCTTATTGTAGTTGTAAGTGCACTGTCTTGATGGAGCATGCGTGTGGGCTGGACCTGTGTTATACAGGAAAGGGAGTGAGCGGGGGGGGAGTTTTGTCGATTCTTGTTCTGTTTTCTGTGACTCCTCACCCTCTCAGACTTTCAGTTGCGCGCGCTACTAAAGAGACGCGCTACCATGGAAACGCGCTACCATGGAAACGGGCTACCATGGAAACGGGCTACCATGGAAACCAAACAATGGTGTTGCTGTATTAAAGTCCGAGTGGAAACAGTCGTGAGTAAATCCAATTTTGTCAGAAATGCGGGAGAGGGCGATGAAATCGGGAGTCTCCCGCGAAACTCGGGAGGGTTGGCAAGTATGCTCTGGAGCGCCTCTCTCTCGTCGGCCCATTTAACTGGTTTCACTGGGAGTAATCAACATGTTTGAGAAGATAGCCTAAACAGCTGGGAACACTGAGTCACTTGCGTCTGACACTTATGGCCTCGAAGGTTTCACACCTTGGAGTCCACAGAGAAGGAAGCGTCCCAGTGTTCCCACAACAACAGACCATCTGTGACCGAGGGTCGCCCGGTCACCGAATGGGAACAACAACATCGTGGCTGAAGCGGCCTATCTCCTCAAAGGAGATAGCGGACGTCAGGGTTGGTCCTGCACGTCATATCTAGGAGTCGAGGACAACTACTTCCCCGACTCCTAGAGAAAAGCTTTCGTCCAAAAAAACGTGAAAATCGCTGCAGCATCCAAACGATGTTTCCCTTTGTTGTTGATATTTGTTTTGGATATTCAAATGAGCTAAACAGAATACGGTTTGTTATATCGAATCAGCAAACATAAACACGATCTGTTCCCTGGGTTCTGGGTGTTTGTCTCGTTTTAATATGCAGCCCAAACTAAGCTGTGTGTTATTTATTCTGATATACTCTCCTCTCTCTCCGTCTCTCCGTCTCTCCGTCTCTCCTCCGTCCTTTCACAGTTTGTTTGTTTGTTCTTGTTCATTTGAAACATTTGTTTTCATCTTTTTCCTGGACGAGTTCATCCTCTGTGAACACGTCGAGTTTTGTTTATCTTACATGTTTCAGACAAAACACACACACACACACTCACACACACACACACACACACACATTCATATGATTGTTTGGGATCCTAACCGCAGACAGATTGATTGGCAAAATACACACACACACACACACACACATCCCGTTGTTTGAATTGTTGTACCACAGGGTCCCTGGAGACTGAGGTCTGCCAAGAACCATGAAGCACAAGTCCCCCCCTTCACTCCTTCCCGATCTGAACAATACACATTCCTGGCATTCCTCAGTACCTCACACCACACACACAACACACCACACACACACACACACACACACACACACACACACACACACACACACACACACACACACACACACACATCACTTCAGGGGACATTACATTGACTTACATGCATTTCCTGGAGACTTATCCTAACCTTAACCATAACCAACACATGCCTAACCCTTACCCTAACCAAGTCTTCACCCTAAAATTAAGGATCCCCCTTATGGGGACCTCCAATTTGTCCCCATAAGGGAGGCGAGTCCCCACACGTGACTATGTAAACAGATTTAGGTCCCCGCAAGTAATGCTAGGCCACACACACACACACACACACACACACACACACACACTCAGATATATATTATTATAAATAAAGCATTCTGGGTTTGATTAGGGTCATGCGACTGACTGTAGATGATTTTGGTTGTGACGCAAAACGAAAGTGTGTGTGTTTTAGCAGGATGAGCAGAAATAGTGGTTTAAAAGAAAAACATCTGAGAAAAATGTCCATCTTCTCTTCGTCTTTCGTCAACGTGAACCGTAACAACATGTTCAATCTAGAAGTGCCGTGGCTGTGGGACTTCTGTCGGTCATTATTTGTTCATTTCTGACTTTCTTAGACCAGAAATTAATCAGTAATGTGTGTGTGAGCTAGGGAATGTGTGTGTGTGTGTGTGTGTGTGTGTGTCCTCTCTGCGTGTGGTCTACTACAGTTTATCCGTCTCCTCTGGCCTGGATTTTATTAACTGGCTCATTAAACTGCAACTCTGTGATACATGACACTGGACTACACACACACACACACACACACACACACACACACACACACACACACACACACCCCCTGAGTGGTCGTCTCAGTCAAGCCTAAATTCCTGGAGGCGATCTTGGACACACACACACACACACACCCCCACACACACACACCCCCACACACACACACACACACACAGACACACACACACACACACACACACACACACATGTTAAAAAGACGTGTTATGGAAGAGGAACATTAGGAGAGGATGTTCCATTGAACATGTGATCTCGCTCGTTATCGATTATTTAGTCTATAAATCGCCCGTAGACCGTTTTCACTTCTCCGCACACGTCACCAGACCCCACATGTCTCAATTCTGTCTTAAAAAGAGACGCAATGAAGTCAAATAAAGTGGATTAAAGTGGACCGAGTGGCGGTTTATAAATCACGAGAGAATCGTTTTTTGTTTTTGTTTTTTGCATCTCAAATTCAAAATGAGATTACGATTTAACGAGCAAGTCGGGGGAGCCCGAAGAAGATGGACTCGAGCTATGTTCACTAGTGCTGGAGCGACGCGTCGACTTCAAAATATCGTCGACGACATATTTCCTCGTCGACGACATATTTCCGCGTCGACGCGTCGCTCCACACACGTGGGTGTGTAAACAAAGCAACAAGCCGTTCGCAATCGCACTTCAAACACAATGGAGACTGAAACGGCTGCCACCTCCTCCTCACAGGATTGCGCACGAAGCCCTCAAACGAAAACATCTCGCCCTAGGTCTTCAAAAGCATGGGAATATTTTATTTTAAAGTTAGTCCAAAACGCAAAGATATTGTCATTTGCAGTCTTTGCCAAATTGAGTTGGCATATCACACAAGCACAACGGCTATGTTGGAACATTTAAAGCGGCAGCTAGCTGTGGTGGCTACCATTAGCAGCTAGCATTTGCTCTCCGATTTTTACATAGAAATGGAATTATGGATTATAAATTCAATAATCTTTTTATACATAGACGTTAAAAACCTATGGATTAACCGATTCAGCCGCGGTTTTTCTCGTTTTAATGCCATTGAACACGTCTTTTGATCAGATTGACAGCTACGGTGGTGAGACGATCTCCCTAGAAGCTCCGTAAAGGTCCGTGTTGTGATGACTGTATTTCTTCCCCTGTCGCGAGTTCGGATCACTCAGTGATGATACTATATACCGACATAATCTGTGGAACCTCAGCTTTAATCGGATATCTTGTACGTGCAGCTACGATGAGTAATAAGGGTACTTTTATCTTGAGTTCTGTGCCAATGTCCGTTAGCATTTTTCGCTCATGGGTCATATAGATGCTTCTTATGAGACGTGTGTTTTGTTTTGGTAAACATGGTTTGTATCGTCAGTTAGCTGAGATTATTCCCGTTAATCTGGTGTCACACATTAATAGGTTCTTAAATATTAAGATCCCCTGAGACACAGTATCGTGAACATTTTTTTTTACATTACGTTTTTTATGAATTGAACAACAGAAAAATAATCGTTAGATTAGTCGACTAATCGATCAAATAATCGCCCGATTAATCGTTTTCGAAATAATCGTTTCCCCCCAGCACTAATGTTCACATGACAGCTGTAAAACGGCTCAACGCTGACTTTGCTGTTCAAAAGATTTCAACTTCGACCTTGTGAGGGAACCGTAACTAAAGTGTTTTTCAAATCCTTCGTTAAACGTATCATTATTATCCGGAGAGTTCTTCTGAACCAAAGCAGACCGTCTTTATCGAAACAGGAAGTATTCATTAGTTGCCGTTACTTCACGACTGCGAGATAAACCCAACGGGACGCGAGGTCAGCCGGTGATGCAGAGGAACGGCTTAATCCATTTATTTTAAATACGCCTCACGTCGGTGTTTTAACCGATACGTCAGCTGACACTGACTTCCTGCAGTGTTCAACGCTTTTATCGTGCGATGTACCGTCAAAACATTCCTGATAAAACGCCCGTAATCGGTTCATGCCGAAATATGATTCATGCCGTCTCTCCCCGTGACTCGACTGACGGGACTTTGTCTCTTTTCCATCCACGTCTCTTGGAACACTGCTTCAGAAAAACCCTCTTTTCTTGATTTTCTCGGATGAAATACCGAGAGGACGAGCACTGATCACACACACACACACACACACACACACACACACACACACACACACACACACACACACTGCGCATTGTGCTGCAGATGCTAAAGTGGACTTCACCCTTCCTGCCATCGACCGCTGGTATGAGCCTAGTCTCACTGTACTGATTACCTGGTATGTCAAAAACGGTGTGTGTGTGTGTGTGTGTGTGTGTGTGTGTGTGTGTGTGTGTGTGTGTGTGCGTCTACAGGTGTGTGTGTATGCACAAAGGCATGTCTACAAGTGTGTGTGTGTGTGTGTGGGTCATGTAAAAATCCATAATCAAGGGTGATGAAGGTCTATAAGGTAGGCAAACAAACTGGGATCCCATTGCAAACACACCCACACACACACACACACACACACACACATAAAGCAAACAAACAGGGGCTGATTGCAGGCAAAGACAAAGGGACAGGGGGGGGGGTGAGGTTGTTTAGGCTTTGGAGCGTAGCTCACCCTCCTGAAGGAAACACGGGGAATGTACGGAATTCGCTCACATGCATGGATATAACTCTCACACACATTCTCACACACACACACACACAGATCTCGGTGGAGTCTGCAGGAGATACAAGTCTCCAGGAAATCCTTTGAAGCCCCCCGAGGGTCTCGGGTTATTAAGTGTGTGCTGTCGTGAACCTCAGAGTTAATGTGGCGCGCTCACACCTCCCCGTGTTTGCTCTGAGAGGTTCGAGTCTGGTCAGGAGAGGACACAGACTCACAAGGACGCTATGTCCGCTGTAGATCATCAACACTTGAGGGGGTCATACTCCAACACTGAACGCTGAGCTGCGTACATGTGTGTTTAGCATTCGTGTTTTAGCCAAAGATAGAGAACAGGTTTCATTCAACGTGAAGCAGCGACAGTTCAATCTGAAGCACTTAAGTAAGTGTATTTATTATTAGGCTTTAAGTGTGTATGCATGTGGCAGGATTACATGCATGTATATTCGGTAAGAACGGGTACTTTCACCCAAGTGATATAGTACAGTCAGTTGTGGACGTTATTATTTAAGTAAACAATGAATCAGTTTACAGTTTCAGTCGTGTGTCGATTTTCTGCTTTTCTTTTCTCATGTTACAGAGTTTGGATTAGTTCACCTGTTACGGAGGAAAGGACGACATGGACGAATACGAGTTATAACCCATTGTTGTTATTTCTTGTTTCGGCTAGTTCTTAAGACGCACAAAAATAAAGCACGGTGGGTTTTTTAAATACGTTTTCTTCAAAGCTTCGTTCAAATTCGTGACATTTGGGTGAAATTAATATGATTTATTATTATTTTTCTTTTCCGCTGACGGGACGAATCCGGAAAGTTGTAAAATTAAAGTTTTCATTACACAATGGTCCTTATCAGCCGTTAATAGTCGACGCTATGATTCCTGTAATAACATTCCTGTAACTAAATAAATAAGTCCCGGCGATAAGGAGGTGATAAAAGTGCCCTCTCCTGTTCACCCATCACCTCCGGTTATTGCTTTACGTCTAAAACCATTCCTCAGACTGGAGACCCCCCCTCATCTCCGACATCCCCTTCTTCCACCGCACTGTTTCTCTCATGTCTCGGCCATCGTGAAAAAAAGCCCCCGTGTCCGTCCAAACACACACACACACACACACACACACACACACACACACACACACACACACACACACACACACACACACACACACACACACACAGTAGGAGGAGGAAGTACCTCTGCATTTTTCCCTCCCGTCAAACAATAACAGTGTGGAACTCTGGGTATTATTTTAGCGGCCGTGCACCACTTTATCTGCCCTGCACAATACTTCCTCTCCCACTGAATCCCACATCCTGCCTGAGAGGGGGCGAGAGAGGCAGGGAGAGAGGGAGAGAGAGAGAGGGAGAGAGAGGGAGAGAGAGAGGGGGAGAGAGAGAGGGAGAGAGAGAGGGAGAGAGAGAGAGAGGGGAGAGAGGCAGGGAGAGAGGGGGGCGAGAGAGGCAGGGAGGGAGAGAGAGAGGGGGCGAGAGAGGCAGGGAGGGAGAGAGAGAGAGGGCGAGAGAGAAAGGCAGGGCGAGAGAGAAAGAGAGGGAGCGAGAGAGGGAGAGAGAGAGAGGGAGAGAGAGAAAGAGAGAGAGGGAGAGAGAGGCAGAGAGAGAGAGGGGGCGAGAGAGGCAGGGAGGGAGAGAGAGGTGGAGAGTGAAAGATCGAGCACTAGCCATGTTTTGTCTTCCAGCGAGGGGATCGAGGGAGGAGGAAGAGAGGGAGGAGGGAGAGAGGAAGAGGGGGAGAGGGGGAGAGGGGATGTGAGCATCGTTGCTTGGTCAGAAGTTGTTATCGGCTTCACTTCTTCAGAGGGACATCAGCTCCCGGACACTTTACACAGCCTCTCAGACGTCCCCCCGCCCCTCTCGCCTCCGCAGACTACGAAGAAGCGGTTTACTCTCAGAGCAACGAGCGATTTAGATTAGTCCGTGTTATTGTGCTGGCGTGTTTCTATGCCGACGATCACCTCGGTGATGCGAGGACGGGAACTCGGATCAGTTCGAAGTCAGGTGAGTCTTCGCTGAAGCTTCACATCATTGATATAATCTCTTTTCAAAGGAGTGTAACTTTATTGCCTTGTATCAGAAGTGTGCATCCTTGTCTTTAGGAGGTCGTCATGCTTCTATCTTAGGAGTATGCTTCTATCTTAGGAGTATGCTTCTATCTTTATTGCCTTGTATCAGAAGTGTGTAGTCTTTCTAGTTGTGTATCCTTGTCTTTAGGAGTATGCTTCTATCTTAGGAGTATGCTTCTATTTTAGGAGTATGCTTCTATCTTTATTGCCTTGTATCAGAAGTGTGCATCCTTGTCTTTAGGAGGCCGTCATGCTTCTATCTTAGGAGTATGCTTCTATCTTTATTGCCTTGTATCAGAAGTGTGTAGTCTTTCTAGTTGTGTATCCTTGTCTTTAGGAGTATGCTTCTATCTTAGGAGTATGCTTCTATTTTAGGAGTATGCTTCTATCTTTATTGCCTTGTATCAGAAGTGTGCATCCTTGTCTTTAGGAGGTCGTCATGCTTCTATCTTAGGAGTATGCTTCTATCTTTATTGCCTTGTATCAGAAGTGTGCATCCTTGTCTTTAGGAGTATGCTTCTATATTAGGAGTATGCTTCTATCTTTATTGCCTTGTATCAGAAGTGTGCATCCTTGTCTTCAGGAGGTCGTCATGCTTCTATCTTCTCCGGTAGGGTTCGTCGTGCACATGCTGCCTTTCTAAAATCAAACTCGTCCACACTTTGAATACTCCCCGCCTCGTTCCGAGTCTTCCACCGCCTGATTCTCTCACCTGAGCAGACTTAAAAAGCGCGAGACGAAGTTATCGGAAAACTAAGGATTCTAGATAAGTCCGTGTCGCCGTCCGTGTCTTCGTGCAGGCGATCACCTCTTGAAGGGTTAGGGCTATCGGTGCTGCTGGTATCGGTTTGACGGCACACACGAAGTCAGGTAGGTTCTTGCTGAAGCTCCACATCAATTTAATATTGATATCATCTGTGTCTTTTGTTCGCCATCTTCTCCGTTAGGGTTTGTCGTTCACGTGCTGCCTTTCACAAATCAAACTCGTCCTCGTCTTGCTTGCACACTTTGAATAATCCCCGCATTGTTCCCGAGTCTTTCCTCTGCCCTGGAAGTCGTGTTTTTCCAACTGTTTTCCGTCCTTATCTGTGTGACTGAGTCCACATCTATTCGCCTGGCTGCCATTCGTTCTGTGCTGCATTTTTTGTGTGTGTGTGTGTGCGTGTGTGTGTGAGACTCAGATTATGCGTGTTGACCTTTGCGGTATCAGTCAGCTGTTGCAGTTTCTGACCGTTACGTGGGACATTCCAGCCGATCCTTTCATAGAGGCTCATTCAGAGCGTCAACGCGGAGAATGCATAATTCCTCAGCCTTTGACTGCTTTCTTTCTTATCATTTGTGTCTGTTTGTTGCCTCTTCGGTTTCAAGCACCATTACTGTCTTTTTCGCGTATCAACTTTATCAGTTTAAGTTGAAACGGAAAAAACCCTGAGAATACATGTATTAATGCACTCTTCCCATTGGATTTCCTGGGTTAGGGTTAGGGTTTTTCTACGTCAAGGACAGGCTGTCTCTCCCTTTCTGTCAAAAAATTGTATACATTCATGTGATTCCTATAGAGAGGCGAAGTCCCTCCCTTTCCTCCATGGGACCTTATTTTGGAAAAAGTATGCATTGAAGTCGATGGAGAGAGAAAGATTATCTTTCGATCCCGTTTGAATTGTGCCACGAATTACACATTTGTCAATTTAAAAGATAATTTTGCAAGTCAACATTTTTTAAAAGTGTCGTAAAACTGTGAAGTAACACTTTGTGTGTGAAACCGCTCAATGAACTACAACTCCCATCATGCACCACACACCAAGACGGCCGTCCCGTTGAAACATTTCACTTCTTCTTTCAGAACGAGGCGGAAAGTATTAAACGAGGTGAAAATCACTCCAAGTCTGGGCGCGTTGAGAGCTGTGCACACACACAAGGGGAGCTAGTCGGTTCCTGAGAGCCAGCATGCGGGACGGGGACTCTGGGATTTGTAGTCCATCGAGTTGCGTATTTTTCATAGTCTTATATTTCAACAGCTTTAAGACAAACTGTGACTTTTTTGATGTGGAAATAGTTTTTTAAGATTGACAAACATCATGTGTGTAATTCGTGCCACAATTCAAACGGGATCGAAAGATACGTTTTCTCTCCATTGACTTCAATACATAATTTTTCCGAAATAAGGTCCCATGGGGCGGAAGTAGACGGGCGGGACTTCGCCTCTCTGTTCGGCCCTCGCTGAGACAGGTAGCCCACTGGGTTGCAGTGCCAGAAACAGGAAAGGAGGGGATGTCTGTGGATTATTGTATTAACAACGTTGATAATGGCCTTGGTTCCTCAAAGGGACAGCAGTTCTTTGGGATGTTTCCTGTGTCCAATAAAGAAAAGAGCCACAGATTTCATGGAGCCATCACAAAGGCTTTACCCTCTACCTATCAAGAAAGACTTTTTAGCAGTACATGTTTGACTTAAGTCTTCAACATAACCTACCAGATACTGAAGTGCATGCTTTTCATGGTGGATGCTTGTCTGCATTTAATGGCACTGAACTTCTGATGAGAATTTTTCATTTTTTGTGACAATGATATATCATCGCCAAACTACTTATTATTCACAAAATGATTCTCCATATGTATTTTTTATAGTTAGATCGACACATTTGATCTTTGTTTCTACGGTATTTCAAATATTCATATTTCTAAATGCAGTTTTTACGCATTGAAGCGTGGAAACAATAGGTTTTAAGAACATTAATATCTTACCTGGATGAATATCTTTTGGTCTGCAAATCATTCTCAATGGGATCGTCCTTTCTTATTGCAGAGGTTATTAAATAAAACCTCAATTAAAACAGTACAAAAACACCAGTAACTGCTTGTTCGTAACAAAAACAGCGTTGATATATCAGATTTTCAACATCGCAGCTTTGTTTCCATGCAGAAGATGCAGTTCCTCTCACCGTAAATCCCCAAATCTCCGGGGTTACACGATGGCCGACCCCCCTCAGGCACTGCTGTGGAAAAACAGCGATTGGTTTTGTGGTTTTGGAAGAACGTTCGCCCCTCTCCCCCGCAAGGCTACAGACGCTTACAGTAGCTGTTCCATGTTCTTAAGTTGCACATTTGTCAGCATTTTTTTTGTCGTTATGATACATTCTCCGTCTCTCTCTGGCGTCCCATGGTTTGTTTTGATTCTCCCGGCCCGTCTATCTCTGAAAGCTAAACTTCGAGAAAGGAGGAGGTGGTTGGATTCGACAATGGTATTTTGTCTCGTGGAGTTTGGACAGTTCCCACATACACACACACACACACACACACACACACACACACACACACACACACACACACACACACACACACACACACACACACACACACACACACACACACACACAGGCTCAACATAAACTTTCTCAGGGAATAATTTAAGGACATTGTCGAACATTAATTGGGCTCAGATTGAAATCCCTCTCAAAGAGCAAGGACCAGGAAACTGGAGTGTTTATTTTGGAATAAACTGCTTTATCGTAAACAATAATACTCAGAAATGGTCCTTTTCCCTTTCCCTCGCGGTGCCAGGATCCGCATTCCTCTCCTAAAATTGCACCTCCGAATGTTTCTCAGAAATACCCAGAATAGCCCGATATTATTGTTTTTTCTTACAATGTCCTTTTAGTTTGAGAATCTTAACCAAAGACTCTTTTCGAGGACTGTCGGTGGGTGGGAACACATCACTTTATTAACCTCTGTTGTTGTACCCATTTAGATTTGGGCTCAGAGCTGTTTTCAAGTCCAAGTCAACAGAACCAAGTCCCTGTCAAGTTAATCGAAACAGTTCAAGTCTTGTCAAAACTCAAGTCAATCCAGACTAGTTCAATTCAAGTCTGAAGTCAAATCGGACGAATACAAGTCTAGTCCAAAGTAAAATTAAACAAGTCCCGGTCAAGAATATGTCTTGTGAAGTTTAAAGTCTACAATGTCCTCAAGAGTGTCCCTTTCTAGTCATGTTCGGAGACTATTCAAATGCCAAATCAAAGTCCATTTCAAGTTCAAAACGTGTTAAATTTCACGTAGATTGATACAAGTCAATATCAAGTATTTCGGCCGTCGATAGATGTGTCGAATCGGGAGGCTGTCGGCAAAAGAAATCACTCCGATTGGCTGTTCAGCTTAGCGAATCAGTGCATGAGAAGCGAAACGGAAGTGAAGAAGGCACACGCAGACGGCTATTCTTTTTCCTTTTCCAGTACCGCACTAAACATGTTTTCGATTATAAGTCGTTATGTGACACAGTCTGTGATGGACGAGAGTGAAAATGGAACGCACACTATTTGTTGTTCGTATATATCACGCAGTCTGTCTTCCGGTTGCCTCTTTTGAATGACGAATACACACTATCGCCGCCTACTGGTAGGGAGAGTTATTGCCACTCACGCATGCGCAGTGCGTACGTGCTTCTTGGCCGTCGGCTGAATTCTTTGCGGTGTGTGCCAGTGCAACTGTTGACCAAGACACAGGAAACGAGAGGCGACACAGCAGTCGGGGTCCGTCGGGACGTTTTTCTTTGGCGTCAGTTTGGTTTGTCAGGGCCTTAAGAGTCCTCCGTAAGAGCCGCAGTCTTTACGGAGCCATGACAAAGGCTTTGGAAACCTTTTTTTACACAGATGAGTAAAACGTCACCTCCCAGATACAGAAGTGCATCCTTTTCATTGTGGATGCTTCTCTCAATTCGTCCAAAGTCAAATGAAACAAGTCCCGGTCAAGAATGTGTCTTGTCAAGTTTAAAGTCTACAAGTTTACTCGAGTGTCCCTTTCTAGTCACGTTTTGAGACTAGTCAAGTGTCGAATCAACTGAAACAAGTACATTTCAAGTTCAAAACGGGTTTAGTGTGAAGTTTGGAATCAAGAAAGAGTCCTACGTAAATCGAGGAAAGCCTGGTTTGACCTTAGTTGTGCGTCAAATCAATTAAGACGAGACTGAATCATTGTCAAATCAAACGAGATGAACAAGACAAGTCAAGAGTCAAGTTCAAATGTTGTCAAATATGAACTTATGTCCAAGTCGAGACGCAAGTATGTCAAGACAAGTTCAAGTCAATTACGTTTTAAGTCAGTCAACACAAGACTAAATCAAGTTCGAGTTTCAGTTCTCAACTGCTTATTATTATTATTATTATTATTATTATTATTATTATTTTCCAACTGGTGATAATCTGAAACGCATAATGGATCATTCAGACACAGAAGAAGACACATTTCTACCTGCCTATCTTTGCTTAAAGCTCGCAGGGCTTTGCAGGGGGTTGAGTTGAATCTGGCTCTCATATGAGTGTGTGTAAAGGGAATTAATGAATACCATGGGATACGCAGGAATGTCTGATCAAACTGGAGAAGTTACTGTACATGCATGTTGGACGAGTTTTTAATGGCACCCCAACAGAAGTCCGAACGAACGTTGAAGACACTGTTTCCACAGGATTTGTTGGCAGCCAAACCCCTGCTGTGTAGCTCCAGGTTTCATGTGAGACGAGTTCTACTGGGGTTGCAAATAAGGATGTTTTCTTAGCCTTGTTTCCTGGATGAGTCATTGCATTGAACCCAAAGAAACGTATGATTATTCAGCAGTGGTTGGACAAGAGGAAGTTGCAGAATGGAAAAAGTGGCGTAGTGGATTAAAAGGAAATACGAGTGGGTGTCATGGGGAAAAGACGACAACCTCCATTTATATATTGGACATTTTTATATATCTACAAGGCAGTCGAACAACACAGCAGCTGCTTATGTATGCTTGGTTCAAATCTAAAGGTTACTTATGTTAATGTTAGTTAGTCCACGATAGTTATCGGTGCCAGCAGACTGTTCATCTCCAATGACCTCCAAACCAAATGGCTGGTCGTAAATTCAAAATATGCAACAAATCATCCCTCCATGTCGTCCGAAGCCCATAAGCATCCAGAAGTAATGTGTGTGTGTCTAATATACTGTCTCGCACATTTATAGCCATGAGGGTAACAAAAACAAACACCTATCAGTAATAATTTACAGCTTCCAAAATGACTAGAACATTGAGTTATTTAATCTCTTAAATATACAATAATAAACCTCACGAAGGCAGGGGTTATTGCAGGGCTGCTGTATTAGTGTAAGCTAAGTTCAGCTTATAAAATAAAATCAACATTTGTGTTATTATTGATGCTCAACGGGCACTTTCTCCCTTCTGTAACTTCCTCTCGTTCAACCTCTTCTCACCACTACTGAATAAAAGTTATTTTGGCTAAATGAAATGACGAGAGATGAAGAAGACTTCCTGTACGTAACGATGGTTTGTCGCCCCCATCGTTCCTCGCCTGATTTTCCCCCTCTCCTCTTCACCCTTTAGGCGCAGCGTTCCCGTTATCCGGCCGCCTTCCTGGCACCTGACGAAGCTTTCGGAGTTACCCCTCCCTCCCCCTCCTCCTCCATCACCTCCTCCTCCACCCTGCCTTCCCCCCACAGACTCCCCTCCTCTCCCCCCTCCTCCCCCTCTGTCTGCCATGCAGCTCCACCCCGGCCCCTTCACACTACCCTGGCACTCCACCGACAACAGGTGAGCAGTCAATTCAAATTCAAAGGTTTCATATGCACAAAGCTGTTTGTTGATCAAGGCTTAATGTGATGAAGGATTACATCGTGTTGTGAATAATTACTTTAAACTGAGTGAAATAAGACGGACTATTTGAATCAGAAAGTGTTATTGTCTTCAAATGAATACATCAAAAATGTTTTGATTTGAAGCTCTTAATCTCTGGTTTTAGGTCACAGTCTTTGAAAAACGTGATTTACATTTCATTCAACATTAAGTAGTTCAATTTAAAATAAGGGATAACTATATTATAAGTAGTAGCTGCGAGCCCGATTGTCGACTTCCATCGATTTAATGTAATTGTTTTTCAGTCTGGCCGTGGTAATCGGGCTTTTTGAAGATCCGAAAATCCACGGTTTTCTTACATTTCTGATCGGATTGGCAAAAACTTCAGAATTTGTATCGAGCGCCGTTCAAATGGCAGCTTTGGTTTCCCCCAAAAAGTGGGCGGAGCCGTACTTTTTGCCCGGAAGTGACGTAGGTGTTACTCTCGTGTTTTGTAAATTAGAAAGTATCAAAATTGGATTCCATTTTAGATTGAAAAATATTAAAGATAAATAAAAAAAGTAGAATACAAATATTTTAATGAAAGGTGGGGTAGGTAATTCACTTCAGAAACACTTATATTCCATGGAATGCTCTTAACATCTCGATAGCAATGAATACAAAAAAATGTCATCTGTGGAAGCAGTGGCGCTGTAAAAAGCATGACCAATCATCTGAGCCGGCCCGGCTAAAGTAACTGGATGGCCTACCTGCCTGTCAGCCTTCCCTCGGGGCACACACTGATCTCGTGCCCTCATTGGTCATGTGCGCGTTCGTGTGTTGGAGGAGGGGCTCTGTAAGAAAGTCTGAAGGAAGGGGCAGATTTGTTCCGGTTGCGTACTTTCAAATTCTAGCGCACTCGAGCTGGTTTCTCCGTTCTTACCTACCCCACCTTTAAGATTAGAGTACGAATGTGCAATGACAAATTGTATATACAAAAAATAACAATAAATAAATAAAAATAAGAAATAGTAGTAACTGCATAAAACAACAGCAAGTAAAAGTATATACATAGAAACAATCCAAACTTGCCTGATGTGCAGATTTAAGCACACAGTGAGTCATTCTGTGTGTTTAAGTCAAACACAGTCAGCGGGTGACTCCATCGGTCACTGGCGGGGGGGGGGTTTCGGTAACCAGGAAGCAGGTGACATCACCGTGTTTAAAATCAGCACTTCTGCCCACGCAGGAAGCCCATTGGTCTATTTGTGGCTTCTATTTAAACATTCCGAAGTGATAACCAATCAGATCTGTTCTTTGTCCGTCTGTCTCTGGTGGGTGACGTCGGTTTTGACGTTGCCTTTATTTGACGAGGTTAAATCAAATGGTCTTATCTCATCTTTCAATATGACTTTTTGCTTTTGACCGTGTGATGGTCGTTGTGTAGGCTTTTTAGTCTCATGTAAGGATGATGAATTGACGTCTTAAATAATCACATCTTAAAGTCCAATAAAAGACTGGAGTGATTAATCAATGTTTAAGTTGGTTACACACCTTGATATGACATGGATATTTTTATACTTGCGTAACCATTAGGACAATAGGCCGAATCGTCCATTCAGTCGTCTTTGTCTTGCAGCTTGATCTCACAAAGCTGAAGGGCAACCCTTTAAAGGAAAGAGGAAGTTACCGCAGTCTGTATATTGACTCACAATAAAAATAATCTCTGTTAGTCAGCTTCACCCTGGATGACGTCAGCGCCTTGTATTCATTTTGATAGGAATCAGTGATATAATGCACCCCGATTAGATGTAATGGTCCCATGAGGATTAGATAGCAGTGTGTTATTGTGTGTGTGTGTGTGGGTCTTTTATTCCCACAGTTTGTCTTACACACACACACACATCCACAGAAGCATCTGACGAGGAGGCAGCTCCCGGCATAACTCTGGACAATGGCATGTGACTCCCAGAACATGTGGACAAAGAGAGGAAGACATTCAATAAACTGTGTGAAGCAGAGGGACATTTTGTACAGGCTGTTTTTATGGAAGTACTTAAACGAAATATGCAAGTGTTCGAGGAAGAAATACACCACTGCTTATATGCTGAGCTATTGAGCTGGGTTTTCTGAACACACATGCCCCATCGTGTACAGCAGTGTGCGTTTTCTG
The DNA here is from genome assembly GCA_036324585.1 of Champsocephalus esox. NCBI lineage: Eukaryota > Metazoa > Chordata > Actinopteri > Perciformes > Channichthyidae > Champsocephalus > Champsocephalus esox. The sequence continues at coordinate 5,169,163 of CM070489.1, forward strand.
TGTCAGCCCTCACACTCACATGTTCCACATTTGACGTTTGATTGGGCGGCAGTGACTGTCATTTCCTGTCCAGCTCCCGTCTCATTTCCTCTGTTCCTCTCTCCGTCACCCAGGTCAAATCTATACAACAGCCCATCCTTTTTCATTCATCGCTCACTTCCTTTAAAGGCTTTTTCTCATGCCGATACTGACACCGTTTCCCACTAGCGTCAACGTGAAACGGCTGTGTTTTACCTTTCAAGGCAGCCATTGTTTTCCATTTGAAGCAGTTCTTGAGACTTTCGGAGACACTTGCTGTGCGTCGAATATGCCAAACGGACTTGTCAGACTATCAAAGCCAAGTGCTATGCGGGGAGAATTTGACTTTTGCTATCCGCTTTACAATAACATTATCGGAAATAATAGACTCGAGGTTCATGGAGATGGATTAAACCAGTTTCAAGAGCAAACGGTTGCCAAACAAAGCTAATTCTTTTCTAAAACATCGAAGAACTCTTTGAGAAATGGATGTAATGTTAAAACAATATTTGTAATAAATGGGCTTAAGCATCCAAAACCACTTTCGTCGATTTTATTTACATAGTGCAATAATGATGCGTGCATAACAAGACAAATTCCCTACACAAATTCTGCAGACCACTAAAACATATCCGAGCACATAATCATATCTTTAGATGATTCCCTCTAAAACACTGTTTAAGATCAGCTTTCAGATCTTTCAATGGACCGTAAACCATAAATACCGCAGAAACAGCCCAAGGATATTCTACCGGTTACTCGTTTCACATCAAAGCCCTTTTAGACATGTCTTTCTTCTCCAACCTCTCCTCCTCTGTCTCCTTGGCAACGTTCCCTATTGTTTGAATGAGACAGCAAAGCAATACAAAGGGAGAGTTACCACTCGCTCCTTTTTTTATAGGGAAAAATACCACAATAAAACGAAAATGACGTTTTTGTTGGATTCTCAAAGGGAATTGGATTTCAACCAGTGGGTGCCCCTACCTTCTGGATTTACTATCCATACTCCCATTCCCTTAGCTCTACTCACGCTGGACATAACTCCCTTTCATTTTGTCTTTTGTGGTTTTCTTAAGAAGTTGATATTGTTGGGAAAACCATTCTTTCTGTTTTCTTTTTACTCAATTTATTTGTCTTTTTTCTGGCATTTCTAACCCTAACCTAATACAGTGAGCAGTGTTTCCCACAGAATTTGATTCCCCCCCCCCGGTAAGAAAAGCCAAAGGCCCCTTAACCTATTCGGGTGGCCCACGCATCCACCCCCCCCTCAAATAAGAAAATACATGCAAGTTTATGGCTACTTCGTTCTAGTGAGTGAGACACACCGGAGATGAGGATCTGTGGGGTTTATTCTCCCAAAAATATAATTTACAATTTAGGGAGACGCCTTATTCCAAAGCGACTTACAATGACCAACTACAGGGACATTCTCCCTGTACTAACTGAAGGCTAAGTGCCGTACTCAAGGGCACACTAGTAGAGGTTTTCCAGGCGGGATTTGAACTCGCAACCTGCCGATCATCAGCCCACCTCACTATCCATTGGACCACCCAGACGATATTTAATTGTGGCGGCCAATAAACTAAATGTATGGGAAACACTGGTGAGAATGAGAGGGGATCAGAGGAGAGGGTTATTTGAACAACAATCACTGACCACAGCATACTAAGCAGTTGTTGAGGAGAAATTTCCTCCCTTGCTTTGCTTGAGGTTTGAAGGTTTTGGCGGATTTCTTTCCGTATCTGAAAAAGGATAGCAGGTGCCATATGTTGGAAAAAGCATGTTGGAAAAAAACGTCATTTTGGATCGCATTCATATTTGACGTTAAGGAGATGGGACAGCAAGAATCCACATGAAGAAGAAAGGAATGAAAAGAGGAAGAGAGGAATCAAGGGGATAGCTTTGAGATTTTGACTTCAGGCATTTGGAATTGATGAGGAGGAAATCCCTCACCGCCTTTAGAGGCTTCCTCTGAGGGTCTTTGAAAACACATGGGGCTGCCGTGGTTCTTCGGCTGATAGAAAACAGATTCCCCAGCTGTACAGTTCAAAAGTTATGTTCCAGAACGACACACTTTATACGTCTCGAGGGGGATACCGAAACTTGTCACTTGAAAAATAAAAGATGAGTTATTTTATGTAGTTTCTCAATAGTTTTTGTTGCAGGAATGGTTCCGATTTTTCACTATAAAATGTCAAAAGTCAATGACAAGTGCCAATTGGAAGTTTCCAGAGACCAAAGGGACGTCACAAGGCGATCTTTTACTTTCTGACTACACAAAGTGTTCCCAATGGCTTAAATTGTGTCATCAGAAGGTAAAGGGTTGCATGATGTCTGCCAGTGGTTCGGGAATATATTCAAGCATTTAAACGACAATTAATTTGATGTTCTTTGTCTTTGCAGTGACTTACAGTGGGGTCAGCTGTCCAGACCTTACTCCTCCACGGACCGAAGCAGTTCCCTGGGCTCCATGGAAAGCTTGGACACACCAACACCCACACCGCAGACATACTCTGACTCCCATATTTCCCCCGTCGACCCCACCCTCTTCAACAACAAAAGAGACTCTGCCTACAGCTCATTCTCCGCCAGCTCAAACACGTCCGACTACGCAACGGTGCCACTAAGGCCCGGCGAAGCCTGCTCCATGGATAACCTCCTGCAGGGGCTGGGGCCACCTTGTCAAGGCTACCCTGTCGGTGATACCTCGACCCTGGGGAGTTCATCGAGCGAGGCCCCGGATGACTTGCCGCTTATTGTTCTCAAGTCCAGGTCGCTCACCAGGCCGAGATCTAAAAACGTTGAGATGAAAGAGAGGCCTTCCTCCTGCTATTACGAGGACGAGCGGAGGGAAGGAGACTTTGAGATCATAAGAAATGGAGAAAAAGCAGCTGAGAGAAAGATGAACCCTCCGCAGCCTCCGACCAGGAAGGACAGTTTTAGGGCAACGCGGAGTCGCCCGAACGCCGCCAACAAACGTTGCGTCTCTGCGCCCATCGACATTTCCAGCGTTCCCTTTTACCAGGAAGTAAAGTCCTCGCTGAATGTTGAGTCAGGAATTCAAAACGGCTTCCCTGCACCGGAGGAACGTGGTGAGAATTTTAAAGAGGATACCCTGAACTCGCACTATATCCAAAGACAGACTGAAGACATTAGACATACCCGATGTGATATCAGTGCTAATAAAGACTACAATACAGATACCGCCTCAGAGACGTCCTCCCTAGTCCCCATGACTTCTCTTTGTCCTTCCTCCTTACCTGCCGAATCCTCCATGGATGTTCAAGAGCGATCTCGTATCACGCACTTGGAGATCAAGCACTCCCCGACGGGGCTTCACCGGCACAGCGCCCCCGCGAAACTCCTCGCTACACAGCTCCAGTTACTGGACTGTGACAGTGACGCATCTTCATTGAAGCCTCGCAATCCGTCGGATACTTCTGATCCCTCCTTGTCCTCGTCTAGCAGCCAGTGGTCCTATTCGTCGCTCCAGCCCACGAGGGAAGACCAAGAAACTTCCCACAACCACCCCAACGGACCGTCAAATAAATGGGGAGGTAGCCGTTGCTCAACCCCGGGATCTGTGTTCCTGGAAGATGATGAGGAGAGGCTAAATGGAACCACAGTTGAGCATCACCGCCCTTGGGGCCGATCAGCGAGTGTCCCTGGGGACCCAACTGGATCGTCAATCAAGGGACAGTTGAGCTCAGACCAGATACTGGAGAGAGATTTCCAGCCTCTTAGTGCTTCTGCTAGTATGGATACTTTACTGGGAGAGCAGAGAGCAGTGGATAGAGGTAACATTGAGGAGAGCGTAGTAGGAGAGGACATGAAGAGATCCCCGGCGTCTAGGAACCATCGCAGGAACCGCCGTCGCAACGAGCGATTTGCGACCAACCTCCGTAATGAGATCCAGAGGAAAAAGGCCCAGCTTCAGAAGAGCCGGGGCCCAGGAGGGTTGCTCTGTAGTGGGGAAACTGTGAAGGAGGAGGAAGGTCCGGACCTCAACGAGGAAGGGGACGACCAAGACCTGCCTGTCCAGGAAAGGATTACCAAAGTTGCATTCGCCCGACCTCTTAGTCCCCAAATAGATGCCATCACCACAGCACCGGTCGAGAAGGCAAGTGATGTTTTGCAGACTCAGTCCACAAGCTACACTCAAGACAACAACCTAGCCAGATCCGTACAGATTCTGGACCCAGGAGTGCCACATTTTGGTGTTGGCGTCCGAGTGGTGGAGGAACCGGCTCCTGCTGGTAAAGCCCGTCGCTGGCGTTGGACCCCAGAGCACAAACTGCAACCAGAGCCTGAATCAGAACGATGGTGTAGAATCTTGGACAAGGATCCGTTGGGACTCACGGGATCACGGCATGGGGTGTGTGCCTTCTCATCTTCGTCCTCATCCTCATACACTCGCTCCTCTTCTCGGAAGGACGAGTCCGAAATCCTTCCGTTTGCCGATAGAATGAAGTTTTTCGAGGAGACGAGCAAGAGTATTTCCGGGCTTAATATGTCGAGTCGGAGGCAGAAGAAACCCGTCCAACAATCGGAGCACCAGGAGATTGGTCAACACCCAACCCAGAGAAGATACTCCTACCAGGGGGGACTTCCGCAGGAAAGCGACCTCCTTTCAAACTCTGTGGAGGCCAGGAGGCTTTCTATGAGTACCAGCAGGGAGAGGCAGAAGGAGAAGGAGAGAGAACAAGCGAGGGAAAGGGAGGAGAGGGCAAGGGAACGAGAGAGGGAAGAGAGGCTGAGAGAAAGGGAGAGGGATTTAGAAATGGAGAGGGCAAGGCTGAGGGAGAGGGAACGAGAGGAGAGGGTGAGACAGTGGGAAAGGGAACGAGAGAGGGAGCTTGAGTTGGAGAGGGAGAAGGCCAGAGAGCAGGAATGTCTCACGAGAGAAAGAGAGGAAGAGCTGGAGAGGGAGAAGGAAAGGGAAGATGCTCAGCTCGGCTCACATCAGGAGTTTTATGGCGTCAAAGACAGAAATCAAGACTTCCAACACATCTTCCAGCCAAAGCCTCAGACCTTCTCCCATAGCCAAACCCAGAATGAAGTCCCTCGATCGGCTTTCCGTCCCGTCAACACCCCATCCCAGCCAATGGAGAGCCAGCAACCACTTCAGCAGGGACACACAGCGAGGAGCTCCACGCCCACCGAGGTAAGAGTGCTGCCCTCATTCGAACATGCAGCAATACATTCGCACATTCGGTTTCCCGCCCATTGATCAAAGACACGTGCCGGGTCATGCAGGAGTCAGGGGTCGCCGGGGTCAGCTCTCTGTAGAGTTTGCTTTCCTGGGATCTGGTTTATAAACTTGTCTCTGTCAGGTTTATGGACACAAAGAGACAGAGAGTGATATGTGGCCTGAAAGAGTAGAGGATAGAGATCTGGAGAGAGTTGAAGTTTTGGTCAGTTGCCATTTGGTCTTGAAATACATTCACTCAGAGGTGAGATACATATCACTTTATGATTTACTGAAGTGGCTAGGGCTGCTCAATTAATCGTATTTGAATCGCGATTACGATTATGGCTTGCAACGATTACGAAAGCAACGTAATCAAAATAAAACGATTTTTTTTTCTTTCTATAAATTATTATTTATTTATTTTTTCAGTTGAATTAAACTTAAAGTTAATCAACTGTTAAAAACATACTGTTCACATTTTTTTTCTCCAACAAATGGATGTTTTCAAAGTCAATGAATAATCGCATTTAATAATCGCAATTACAACTACCGTACTTTCCGGACTATAAAGCGCACCTGCATATAAGCCGCAGCAGCTAAAGTGTCCGTCTGTCTTGCTCTCGTTCTGTCTCTCGGTTCCACTTTCACTTTGGCGCGCTACCTGTCTCGCTCTTTTCCGGCCTCCAGCTTTTCCTGCTGGAGCCCGCCGCTTAAAGGTGGCGGGCGCGGACCGGTCCTAGAGCCCGTAGAGTTAAAGGTGGTTAATTTTACCTGTAGAATCCATAGATTAGGAGGTCCCCTAGTGGCCGTTAGCTGTACAAACAAAATGGGGGAAAAAGTCGCGGCTTATAGTCCGAAAAGTACGGTATTGATCCAAATAATCGAGATTATGACTTCTGCCATAGTCGAGCAGCCCTAGAAGTGGCACAAGCTTGTTTTTCTAAATAAATTAGACTGTCCTGTTTGACGGTTGTGTATAGGGGTTGGTACGTGTCCCTCCCATGCTTTTAAATCTTACTAGCACTTATATTTTCTGTCAATAACTTAACTTAATTATTAAATTGTTGAAACAAAGGGTGGCCTGCAACCAAACCATTATTGTCAACACATCTGATAATAGGGCTGCTCAATCGTATTTTAATCGCGATTACGATTATGGCTTGCAACGTAATCGAAATACGAAATCGAATTTTTTTTATTATTGTTATTAATTTATTTATCAGTTGAATTATACTTAAAGTTCAGGGCAATCAACCAATAGTAATTCTCCAATAAATGGATATTTTCAAAGTCAATGAATAATTGCATTTAATAATTACAATTATTGACCCAAATAATCGAGATTATGATTGTTGCCATAATCGAGCAGCCCTATCTGATAAACAAATGTCTACAGTCTATACTTTGCATCACATTGAGACCTGAAAACCTAATTTTTAAGGCATCAATCTTGTTGGGACATAAACACGTTGTAATTGCAGCCATTAGCAAGTATGTTTACGAGGCAAACCGATCGCCAGCAGCAGGTCTGCTGAGCTGAACAGCAGCCCGCGACCCGGCAGCCCCGAAACCCAGTACCGCCTCTCAGAGAGAACGATAAACTGTACCGCTTGCTGGAATCAGCCTGTGGTTTGGGTCTGAGCTTAAATGACCACTGGAGACTGAAAGCTATCTTTAAAACCAGAAAGGGTATTGAGTGGAGTGGAGATGGGGGAGTAGCAACGCGCTCCAAGTTCTCCGTGGTTGAACGGTCGGGTTGTAGTCGATCCTCGCATCCTGCATGCGGTCTCGATGGGAGTCTGCAACTCTCATCGAGAATTCAAATAGCTCCTGGAGCTGTGAGACGTTGGGCAACAGCGGCGAACACTTGTGTCAGCGATAATAGCAGGGTTACTTTGTCTACCACATATTTATCCGAGTGTCTCGGCGGGGGGTGCAGCGCTCCGTCTAAACGTTTGACTCTCCTGTGAACTTCAGCCCATTAGTGCCCTGGTGACCCGAGCAAAGCTAAACTGGCATTAACATTAGCCTCGATGCATCCAGCAGATATGTTGTGTTGCTTTCCTGTGTTGTTAGAGGCCTCGGGGGAGCCTTTAACCCCCCCTGCCCCCCCCATGTTGGGTTCCTTTTCAAATGAAAGGTTGCTGCTTTGATGGCACACAGATAACCCCATGCGTTGAATTCCTGTTTCATATCTGCAGCTGACGACGTCCAATATTTATAACGCTAACAGATGTTCGAGATGGACGAAAGGGCTTTGATAAGACAGCACACATCGTGCACAGAGAAACACGCACATATCAAGACGTGTCATCTCTCACGATGCAATCCAAACACACGGTTCCCAATTTTGAATTCAGTTCATTCATGTTTGTTTTGGGAAGGAAGCGCCGTGTTAGAATATATAGAAGTGTAACCGGCTGCTCGGGTTGTTATTCTTTGTGGTCCGTCACTCAACGGGCTCTTCTCTTATGACATCTTTTGAAATGCTTACATTTTTATTGGCAAAATGTGACTATTAGATTTTATTTATTTGTATTACACATCATTTTCTTAAAGGAAAACATTGTATACCCTCATTCAAAATGAAACACACAATTCAAAATCATGTATTAAATGTTCAATGTATGTTTAGTGAGTTATAATAGTTTTAAAGTTAAGCCAAAAAAAAGCCATATTAGCTGTTTTTATTCCACATATTCACGAATGGAAGCCAAAGGAAACGATACATTACAAAGTGCTCTTTTGAATCCCAAGAGACAATGGATTTGGATGCAGCGGGGGTGCCTTCAGGCCATAGACTGTATATATAAAGATTCAGGCACTAAACTTTATTATCACAAACTTATCAGTTGTTACCATTTCATGGATTTGATGCTCTGTTGACAGAAAGTGACGGCCACATGTTAAATTCACATCGCACCTGTGTGTGTGTGTGTGTGTGTGTGTGTGTGTGTGTGTGTGTGTGTGTGTGTGTGTGTGTGTGTGTGTGTGTGTGTGTGTGTGTGTGTGTGTGTGTGTGTGTGTGTGTGTGTGTGTGTGTGTGTGTGTGTGTGTGTGTGTGTGTGTGTGTGTGTGTGTGGTCTAGCATTACTATACTTGTGGGGACCTAAATCTGTTTACATAGTCACGTGTGGGGACTGGCTTCCCTTATGGGGACAAAATGGAGGTCCCCATAAGGGGGATCATTAATTTTAGGGTGAAGACTTGGTTAGGGTTAGGCATGTGTTGGTTATGGTTAAGGTTAGGATAAGTCTCCAGGAAATGCATGTAAGTCAATGTAATGTCCCCTGAAGTGATGTATACATGGTGTGTGTGCGTGTGTGTGTGTGTGCATGCGTGTGTGCGTCCGTTCCGCATTCCTCCGCTGGGCAATAGAGCTGCTGAACGCTGTGTGTGGACATAATGCGCTTTGTTTCTTAAATCAACAGGAGACATTCCCTCACCTACTTAATACCTGCCGTTTAATTATTAATCCACCCATTAAGGTGGATTTAGTCGTGACTTCTAGCAGTTAAAAAGGGAAGCTTTGTGTGAAAAGTAGTAAAGTAGCTCGAGAACATTTCAACAGGTTTACAAAATTGAGTGCGAAACTCCAAGTTACAAAGTGCTTTAAAAAACGCCAAAACCATTGAAGTGCATTGCCTACAATTGGATTAAATATACTTAAAAAAGTCTCCATTTTAATTGAAAATAAAGAACAAAATTAAACGTGAGAATGCATCAACGGCACACAAATAATTAAAAAGCTTGTTGACTGACAGAAAATAAACCAATTTATAATTGATTAATTTTCGGTTTTGGAATATGATCCAAATATATTTATTTGAGTTTTGGACCAATAGTGAGACAAAACTTGCACTCATAGTGATCTGTATTGATAACTTACTATATTGCTTATTAAGAACATAAGTGGTAGATGAATTGATCGTGGAAATGAGACAAAGAATTCAAAACATTTGAATGAGAAAAAGATTTCTGAAATGCTGAAATCCCTCCACCGAATGAACCTCATCACCACTAAAGTATCCGGCCGGGTGGCGCAGCACGCCCACGTCCTCTCCGCCGGGTCGTGTGCTGACCGACGCTTTGCACCAGATCGATTCCTTCCTTCATTCCCGCCGTGTTATTAACCGGCTTTTTAATGTCTCCCCCAGATGTATCCCGCCCGGCAACAGGAAGCGGCCAAGCTGAACAGGAAGTGCAGCCTGACTGAGAGGTGAGCCACGTCCTGTCGCTGCCTCACAGACACTCACATACACAAGAGTATTTTATATATTACTTTCGACACACACTTCTGGTTGTGTGTGAGTGGGGTCTCTAGGTGGGGTCGCTCCACTCAGTCACGCCTGGCTGTGATTTGACTATAATGAGCTGAGGTGGGGGGGGGGTTAGGACTCATATCTGACCCGAGAGAAGCAGAAGGAATGTTTACTGTAATTTAACGACTGTTGTTTCGTAACGTGGAAATGCAATTGCTGCATTAAAGTAGCAAGAGAGCAACAACAAGTGTGAAGGACAAACCCAACGTATATACAATGAGAAATCACACACAGTCCCTTTAACACACATACCTGAAAAGACATGTTTGACTGTTTGTTAAAAACACGTTCAAAGAACTCCAAATCAACGGCTTCATCAGGACTGTGGTTCGTGGTGTTTCCCTCCTGAATACGATGACCTGTTCCTTTAATGCATCTTATATTTCAGTCACCGTTGTTTTTTTGTTGCGTAACATGGACATTAGTGCTGGGGGGAAACGATTATTATGAAAACGACTAATCTAACGATTATTTTTCTGTTGTTCAATTCATAAAAAACGTAATGTATAAAAAACGTAATGTAAAAAAAAATGTTTCGCGACACTGTGTCTCAGGGGATCTTAATATTTAACAAACTATTAATGTGTGACACCAGATTAACGGGAATAATCTCAGCTAACTGACGATACAAACCATGTTTACCAAAACAAAACACACGTCTCATAAGAAGCATCTATATGACCCCTGAGCGAAAAATGCTAACGGACATTGGCACAGAACTCAAGATTAAAGTACCCGTATTACTCATCGTAGCTGCACGTACAAGATATCCGATTAAAGCTGAGACTCCACAGATTATGTCGGTATATAGTATCATCACTGAGTGATCCGAACTCGCGACAGGGGAAGAAATACAGTCATCACAACACGGACCTTTACAGAGCTTCTAGGGAGATCGTCTCACCACCGTAGCTGTCAATCTGATCAAAAGACGTGTTCAATGGCATTACAACGAGAAAACACGCGGCTGAATCGGTGAATCCATAGGTTTTTAACGTCTATGTATAAAAAGATTATTGAATTTATAATCCATAATTCCATTTTAATGTAAAAATCGGAGAGCAAATGCTAGCTGCTAATGGTAGCCACCACAGCTAGAACTGCTTGTTGCTGTGGGCGACCCACGTGTGTGTAGCGACGCAGAAATATGTCGTCGACGATATTTTGAGACGTCGACGCGTCGCTACAGCACTGATGGACATTAACTGCTGTATAAAACAATATATACAATACCACAACAGTGTGTTACCAAGAAGACGTTACGGTCAACCTCGCCTACACGGTCCCAATACAAAACTGACTTTACAAAAGTGTTAAATAATCGCTGAAGTGTAAAAACATGGCTGTTTTTTCCATTTACCATACATACAAACTATAATCCCAGCCCGCATATCGGTGCTTCTTCTCTGTATGTTAAGTTATGCCTTCACTCGTCCACATACATGGTTTTAACCTCCTTGTGTCGCTAAGGCAGAACGTTAAACTTGAATTATAGTTAAAGTAAGAAAAATACATCTTGAGTTATTCGGAGTCACTCAAGATGTACAACTGTGGTTTCGTCACTTCTCTCTGTATGGATGTGTAATGCTCTTCTCTCTCCATGTCCCAGGGACTACTCCAGACCTCCGGAGATCAACGGCCAGCTCCATCAGGGTCAGAGGAGCCACAGGCCGTCTGATGGAGAGGATCGTAACGGATTCTCCTTCCCTCCTCCGTCGGTTCCTCTCTCTCTGCGAGGCCGAGCCATGTCCGAAAACGACCTCCGCTTCGACGGCAACAACCAACGCTGGTCGCCCTCCATTTCTGTCTCCACCAGCCAGACGCTGAGCGAGGTGGAGGAGGGAGGAGGAGGAGGAGGAGGGAGGAGGAGGAGGAGGAGGAGGAGGAGAAACGGCTAACACTTCACGGATGAACAGGAAGAAAACCCCGCCTCCACCGAGACCTCCACCCCCAAAATGGGAGCAGTTTCACCGCAGACGGGCCTCCAGCCACAACCTTTTCTCCGCCTCTCCTCAATCCATCCCTCCATCTTTAGACCCCACCCACTCCTCTTCTTCATGCATCCCTCCACCTCCTCCTCCAACCGATATGTCCAGACAGAGGTCCTTCAGTCTTCCTCCGCAGAGACAGGAAGTGTCCGAAAACTGCCCGAGATGCAACTGCAGCCAAACCCAAGCACTCTCATCCAATCAGAATCCAGCACAAATACAAGAGCACGCCTTCTCGCACGCTCCATCCAATCAGAATCCAGCACAAATACAAGAGCACGCCTTCTCGCACGCTCCATCCAATCAGAATCCAGCACAAATACAAGAGCACGCCTTCTCGCACGCTCCATCCAATCAGAATCCAGCACAAATACAAGAGCACGCCTTCTCGCACGCTCCATCCAATCAGAATCCAGCACAAACACAAGAGCACGCCTTCTCGCACGCTCCAACCAATCAGAATCCAGCACAAATACAAGAGCACGCCTTCTCGCACGCTCCATCCAATCAGAATCCAGCACAAATACAAGAGCACGCCTTCTCGCACGCTCCATCCAATCAGAATCCAGCACAAATACAAGAGCACGCCTTCTCGCACGCTCCATCCAATCAGAATCCAGCACAAATACAAGAGCACGCCTTCTCGCACGCTCCATCCAATCAGAATCCAGCACAAATACAAGAGCACGCCTTCTCGCACGCTCCATCCAATCAGATGCCGCATCAGGACCGGACTTTTACCGTAGCTCCGCCCAGTCCCATGTTCTCCAGGAGGGGCTTCAGACCGGTGGCTCCTCCCCAGGCGGAGAGAGTCCTGATGGGGATGTTTTCTCAGCAGGAGAGGGGGGAGGTTGTATCCTCTCTCCCTCCTCCTCCACTTCCACCAAAAGAGAGCAGTAAGAACAGGTGAGATCGGTGGTAAATTCTACATTTGGATGATATTTTACTGCATTTGAAAGTCACTATTAATGTCCAAGTAAATGAAATGCCTATCTTTGTATCCAGGTTTCAATATCTGTTCATAACTGTGTTAATAAAGTGTATCTGTGTCCCTGCAGGGTGTCTGAGATGCTCATCAGCCCTGAGGAGGACAGAGTAACAGTGAAGCCTCTCAAAAACCACTCTAACATCAGACCTGGAGCAGAGTGGGAGAGAACTCCATGTCCCAGAGTTCATAGCGACTCAACCCTTCCGCCCGTGATGGATAACGTCGGCGTGGTTTCCCCTCCTGAATCCTACCTCTTCCACAGCATCGAGCCCCCGAAGATCTCTCTCGAACCAGGGAACGAATCAGAAACCACCCTGAGCCCAAGTCCCGCCCACAGCCTGGACGCAGAGCTGGACATCCCCATGGAGACGGACATCGACGACTTCCAGGAGGAGGACGTGCTTCTGGCCGAGGACGAGCCAATCACCAGCGAGCTGCCGTGCTTCGCTCTGCCGGTGACGGTGCTGGAGACGGACATCGACACGTTGGAGGAGGAGAGCGGAGGAGAGAGGCTGAGTCTGGAGGAGCTCTTCCCCCAGAACAGTGAGGGGGAGTCGGGTAGAGAGAGCTGGAGAGGAGCCTATCAGAGCACCAACAGCCTGGACAGGTAACACGATTCAACATCAAGGCTTTTATTGTCGTGTGAGCTACAGTGTAGATATGACAATGGACATCTAGCTCACAGGCTCCTCCTCCAACAGTGCAACACAATACAACGGATAATAGTGCAAGTAAATAAAGTTAAAGAAATGTAAATAAAAAAATAAAAATATTTATTCAAACATAAGATAAAGTAAAAATATATATATTACCATAAAACGATAAAATAATATTTATTTAAACATAAGAATATTTCAAAGTAAGAATGTCCATTAAAGGTTAAAACAAATATGTAGTTGAACCTGAACGTCCGATAAAAGATACTTTGTCCGTTTCCCACCAGCCTGTGTGTGTGTGTGTGTGTGTGTGTGTGTGTGTGTGTGTGTGTGTGTGTGTGTGTGTGTGTGTGTGTGTGTGTGTGTGTGTGTGTGTGTGTGTGTGTGTGTGTGTGTGTGTGTGTGTGTGTGTGTGTGTGTGTGTGTGTGTGTGTGTGTGTGTGTGTGTGTGTGTGTGTGTGTGTGTGTGTGTGTGTGTAACTTCTTCGTCGCCTGTTCTCCTGCTTGGAGCGATCATGTTTCCCATATGCCCTTTCTGTTTTCCTTCTGCCTCCCTGTCGCCCACGTAATTGACTGCATTTCTTATTTATGTACTTTTCTAATCACTGTATTTACGACCTCGTGTCTGCTTCATATCGCTGCGCTTTGTGTTTTATCTGTGCGTAAATAAACGGTTTCCCCTCAGGCGCTCCGGAGCGAGCTCCAGCTGCTCGTCGTATTACAGCACGTCGGCCGCCAAGGCCCAGCTCCTGTCTCAGATGAAGGACTTCACAGATACCAGAGAGCGGGACGAGGACGACGAGCTCACCTACAAGGTAGCGCACGCACGCACGCACGCACGCACACACACACACACACACGCACCAACGTTCAGAATCAGAATACCTTTGTTCGTCGCATAGAGGAGAAGTTGACATTGTTTTTGTTTTTCATACAGAATGAACTTTGAACTGACTTTTTTCATATCATAGTGTCATATTTTGTTCTCATAATTTTGACTTATTTAAAAAAAGAAAAACGTTTCGACTTTTTTCTACAGAACAAACTTTTTCCTCGAGATTTTTACTTTCTTTCTCAAAAATTACTTTGTTCTTAGAATTGACCTTTTCTCAAATTTGACATTTTGAGTAATATTTTTCTCAGAATTTTTACATTTTTTCTCAGAATTCCGACTTATTTCTAAAGAATGAACTTTTTCAAAAATGACTTCTTAGAATTTACTTTTTCTCAAATTTGACATTTTTCTCAGAGTAATATTTTTTTCATAGTATTTTGACTTTTTTCAAATTTGACAATTATCTCCCAAATTTGGACTTTTTTCCCCGAATTCTGACTTATTTCTAAAAAAAAATACTTTTTCCATCAGAATTTTCACAGTTTTGACTTTTTTCTACAGAATTAACTTTTTTACTCAATATTTTGACATTTTCTCAGATATCTGACTTTTTCCTAACAATTCTGACTTGTTTGAAAAAAGTGTTTCCCAGACAAAGTAGTTTAGTGTATTTGTTTATAGTGTCGTGGACCGTCCCCATTGTCACAAAGAAACAGTAAATGGGGCAGCTTTAGCCAACATTGCTAATTCCCAGCTGTTAGTAGACACCTTTTCAAAATCACAATACATCCACAGCATTGGATGAAGAACCTGTAAACTTCTCTGATCAGTGAACCACTGCTGACGTGAAGCTGACGGCAGTGAAGCCTGTTATCTCTGGATTGGCTTGTTTTAACATTGAGTCCATGTGCGATGCAGAAACAGCTGATGGAGAGTCTGAGGAAGAAGCTGGGTGTGCTGAGGGAAGCTCAGAGAGGACTGCAGGAAGACATCAGAGCCAACGCCCAGCTGGGGGAGGAGGTGGGAATCTGCCTTTCTGTATTCTCTTTCATTTGGAACACCCATAATGGGATGTCGTCAAAGTAAGGGAACTTAAACGCACTGACAATGCAAAACGTTCAACATATTCACTGTTCAAGGATTAAAGGAGGTCTTCGTAATCCTTAATGTTATGTTTGACATGTTTTCTTGATAAATTAAAGTAATAAAAACTATTAAATCTACAAGAAAACAAGCAAATAATTCCCTATTGAGGAGATTATACCTGTGAACTTCTCTGATTTCAGACTCGCACTCATTCATTCCGTATTAGGTGAATTGTGCACCTTGCATTTTCTATTGCACAATAATCTGTACATCGAAGGTTTAAGCACTGAGGGATGCAACATGTCCAAAGTGCAGGTTTTGAGTTGTGTGTGTGTGTGTGTGTTCAGGTGGAGAGCATGGTGGTGCTGGTGTGTAAACCCAACGAGGTGGATAAGTTCCGCATGTTCATCGGAGACTTGGATAAAGTGGTGAGTCTTCTGCTGTCGCTATCCGGACGTCTGCTGAGGGTGGAGAGCACTCTGGACACTTTGGACCCCGACACGGAGCACCACGAGAGGGTGAGCAGAACACAGGAAGTGGGGGCGGTACGTGTCCCTTACTGAGGTTACACGCAGCCTTTAAAAAGCACAAAGTTTAAGTGGTAAAATGATAGTATGCACAAACTAAAATAAAGCAACTTATTCAGAGACTGTGGAAGAGGAAGACGTCTTTATGGTTGTAACTTAATTCTGTTATTTTAAAGTGCTACAGCAGTTAGAGAAAGAGAAAGAAAATGGCTTTTAATTGTATCTATAGGGAGGTGAAAAGGTAGCATTACATTTCCACCAAAAGCTGGTTGAAGAAAGGGGTTTAAAACTGCCAACAAAAAGGTGAAAATCAAGAAAGATGGAGACTCGAAAGTATAAATAATATCAGGGAACTCATGGGAGATGTCACGGGATCAGCTAGAGCAGATGAAAATGATATTTGTGTAAAGAAAGAATGTAACACCCCGTCCCTCTGTCCTGCAGCTCCCCCTGCTGGAGAAGAAGCGGCAGCTCCTGCGTCAGCTGTCGGAGGCTCAGGACCTGAAGGACCACGTGGACCGCCGAGAGCAGGCCGTCAGCCGGGTGCTCGCCCGCTGCCTGACCCCCGAGCAGCACCGCGACTACAGGTACATTCAAAGTCAAAGTGCAAAGGTTTTGTCGTCACATGCTCAAAGCTACAGTGGAGAGAATCTTCTAACCCGAGCTCCTCCAACAAGGCAACATATAGTAAAACACAAAGGAGTGCAACAAGTCTATTATGTCAATAGAATATGATATGTAGAAGAACAGAATTAAATAAGGTACATTAAGACACGATTAAATACGGTTTACTGCAGAGCTCAGGTGTTGAGCGGTCTTATGGCCTGTGGGATGGAACTGTATGTTAACGTATGCTTTGTGTTCAGACAAATCATACCATAAGCAAGATCAGAATCAGGTTTATCACCAGGTTTACACGTACAAGGAATTTGACTTTAAATATAGTGAAATATAGCCGTATTTACAAAGAAATAGAATGGAAAAAAATATGGAATAAATCTCGTCTTAAGTGCAAAATGTTTACAATTCAACGGTCACATATGTCCCTGCTTTGTCCTTGCCTGACCCACGTTGAGTTGACTTTTTTGTAAGAAAAATATCACTCGTCACCGGCTTGAGCGTCAATAATCCGGATCCATGTATTTATGATCCTCTCAAGAATGGAAGTAGTCATCACACACAGAGTATTTGGGACAACTAGTTCCTGAACAGCGTCCTTCACATGCTGATGTACAAGAGAGGGGGTTACACAGATGCAGGAGTCTTGTTGGTAATTTTCTCTAAATCTCAAAATTCTGACTTTTTCTAAAAATCCTGACTTTTTCTGAAAACAAATGTTAATAATCCCTCGTCTCCGGCTTGAGCTTCAACCTCAGGATCCATGTGTCTGTGATCCTCTCCAGAATGGAAGTAGTCCTCACATACAGAGCATCAACTAGTTCCTGAGCAGTGTCCTTCACAGGCTGATATCCAAGAGAGGGAGTCACACAGTCTCAAGATGGAGGAACAGAAAGCTGTGTTCAATGTTTACTTCAGATTAGCTCCACGTCAGAAATGAGCATGCTTGATGTCTCTCTCCATAGAGGCTGAATCATCATGTTAATCACATAGCTATCACCTGCCTCAAGCAGTCCTGATGCTCTTCTAGGTCATCAGACATCCTGTCATGCACACCGCTACAGCTGGGATACCTTTGTCATCATGTATGCTCTCATATTAGACGAGGACATTCAGTATTTTCCAAACAATTGTTAACATATATTTGTATGTGTGTTTTCCCCTCTCAGTCACTTTGTGAAGATGAAGGCGGCGCTGCTGGTGGAGCAGAGGCAGCTGGAGGACAAGACTCGGCTGGGGGAGGAGCAGCTGCGGGGGCTGAGGGAGAGCCTGGGGCTGGGGCTGGGCATCGGCATGGGGATGTCCATGGGATACGGACTATACTGACGACAAAACAAAAACCGGTGTCGATGTTTTTAAAGGAATAGTTTGGCATTTTTGAGAAATACATCACTCACGTCTGCCACATGTCACCGTTGAATGTGTTCTATTTTACGGGGGGATTGTGTGCAAGAATAAGTCTTCGCTGTGACTTCATGGAGTCTTTATGCTAAGCTAAGCTAACGGCGTTCTCGCTGGAGCCGCATATTTAGCAATCCAAAAATGTCAGACTATTCCTTTATGGATTAAAAGCTTTCCAGAAGCTAAAGCACACTCTGAAAGTTCTTCATCGACAAGATAACGGACTGGACTGGACTCTGCTTCACCTGATGGACTGAAATGAAACTCGTTCTAACACTACGTTGCCAAAGACATTTCCTCTGACGCTGCTTTCTGTTCTGGTGTTTTTTCTATTTAAATCTCCTGGTTCAGAGAATTCACGGAGACTGTTGTGTGAGCTGCAGAATTATTAACTGCCAATACGTACTCTGTATTATCTACCATAGTATCATATCACTTTGTATCCTAGCTGTGGAGTTTGAGACTCCGCCGACGCGTTATAGCCTACTGTCCCGCCATGTACAGAAGACATGTTTATAATGTAAACCATGTGTATATAGTGATTTTGTTTTTTAAACGACTGGAAATGCCTGTAAAAATTGGTTGTAAAAGATGAACGAGAAGACCGGGAAGAGATTACTGTATATGTTGACCGGGAAGAGCTTGATTAGCTCCAGTTTTTGTCGTTAGCTTGTTCAAATATTTGGTAAAGTGTATTGCCCCTAGCTAGTCCCAGTTTACATTCAAATCCTACATTGAATATTCACTTAAGACCGTATTAATAACACGTATTCCTATTCTTGTTGAGAGTTAGATTAGAAGTGCATGTCTGTGTGTTAGATATAACGCTACAGCCAGCACTTGTGTTAGCTTAGCTTAGCTTAAAGACTGGAAACAGTGAGACAGGTTTCAGGGCAATTGTAGGTAGAACAATTATAATTAAGAAGCAGGAGGGATAAACTAAATATACAGAGAACAAATCAGAGCTTATAATTGTAAGTGTGTCTTATTTTTTAATTCTCAAATCATACATTTGTGACTTTAATCTCATAGTTAAGCTGTTTCCAGATTTCATGCTAAGCTAACTGTAGTACGATTTTAGCTTCATGTTGAACAAAGGCATGTTTAGTAGTGTCATCTGAATCTCAGCAAGAAAGAAAATAAGTGTTGTTTCCACAAATGTCAAAGTATTCTTTTGAAAATTGAGTAAAATGTATATTATACTTTGTGCCAAAACCCAATCTAATTTCCCCCATTGTTGTGAAATGTTTGCCAAAGTCTCCAGAGCTTTAACCGGTTTCCCAAACCTCAGACATTAAAGCTTTCACCGCTGCCTGTCTGAGTAAATCAAATTAAAACACACACACAAACTGACGCTGGACAAGAGAAGGAAGGGGAGGAACCGTGTATATTTTGGCTGTTGAAAGGTGGACTGAGGTTACGTAAAGAAAAACAGACGCTTAATCATTTCCTACTTTAACAAACATGCGGTTTAAATTGTATTAAAGTTACTGTTTTACACTTGTTCTTCCACAGTGTGTTCTCACATATTTCCTTCCTTTTAAATACCAAACAACCCGGAAGTGAAGATGTCCACTCGTTCGTTCTGTTTTGTACATATTCTGTGTTTTCTTGTACTATAAAAGCGATTTTCTAAGTGGACTGGAAACGTTTTTACTTGTCAAGATTGGGAAGAAAGTGGCTTGTTGAGAGTTTATTTCTACTGTTCGATGTCATTTTGATTTATTAAGGACCTTTTTTTTCTTCTTCAAACTGCATTTCAAACTGCAAAAAACGCTCACGTGAGAACGAGTACCATAAATAATAATAATAGTATTTTGAACACGTTTCAAGTCTCCTGTTGTGATTTATATCCTACTCGGTTATAATGGTTTCTTTTTGCTGATTTAGGACCCAAATGTTCTTCTTGAGGGAGGGCGGTGGGTTTTTTGTATTTGATGAGACGTTAAGTAGTTGAGGGGCA
This sequence comes from Champsocephalus esox, assembly GCA_036324585.1. Classification (NCBI taxonomy): domain Eukaryota; kingdom Metazoa; phylum Chordata; class Actinopteri; order Perciformes; family Channichthyidae; genus Champsocephalus; species Champsocephalus esox. The sequence continues at coordinate 5,188,756 of CM070489.1, forward strand.
GATTAAGGGCTGATGGATGAAGAGTGGAGTCAGCAGCTCCGCAGGAGGGTGAGGAGGGTCATTAAAGAGAAGCATATTTACACTTAAATGTACAAAACTATATACTGTATTTCTAACTGTGTGTTCATAAAGGGTTATAGTAACCAAAGGATGCAAGTAAAACAGCCATATGTCTAAATAGCAGTGGTTGCAGTCTTTTTAGGGGCGGAGGTCATGGGAAGACGTGATCAATCAGGGCCAAAGTCATAACCACCCAGGATAACATGACGCCTTGTCAGCACATTTTGACTGTTAACTTCAGGATTTTCTCTCCACGACATGTTCCACTTTTCCTCAGGAAGTGACTTGGTTCAATGCCCACAGTTGACCACGAGGTGTCGCCATATAACTGTTTGTATCCTATAGAAGCCGTCCATCACGACCACATTATTACAGCAAAACACTAATGTTTTTTATTAAAGGTCCCATGTCATGCATTTCTGGTTATTACCCGGCCGTCCCCTTGTGTGTTATGTAGCTTGTTCTGCATGTAAACGGTCTGCAGAGTCACAACCCCTCAAAGTACACCCTGTAGTGCAGGGGTGTCAAACTCAATTTCATCGCGGGCCACATCAGCATTATGGTTGCACTCAAAGGGCCGGTTGTAACTTTAATACTATATAGAAATACATATATAAATATATCATATATATAAAATAATGTATTATATATATTACATCATTGCCTCTGCATTGGATTATCATCGGATAGGGTAATAACTTCATAATTAACTACGTCTGAAAGCAGAAGTCTAGGGCAAATAATTGCAAGTCTCTTCAGTGCGTATGTCCCAAAATAGTTTAAAAAGAAAAGCCAAATTCTGGAGAAAAAAGAAATAGAAGTGACATTTTGAAATAAGAATCTAATTCTGAGAAAAAGGAATTCTATGAAAAAATGCATATTTTGAAGAAAAAAAGGCAAATTCTGAAAAAAAAGTCACATTTGAGATGCATTGTGGGACATGTAGTTTATGGGCAACGTGCTTCTGTAGCATATAACCGTATAATAAACATATTATATTCTTTGCAAGCTCTTGTGGGGCCGCATAAAATGAAGTCACGGGCCGAATGTGGCCCCCGGGCCTTGAGTTTGACACCCCTGCTGTCGGGAGTAAAACTCTTAACACAGAAAAGACCTGTCTATGCTGCCCCAGAACAAGCCGTTTAGGACAGAGTGAATACACAGACTATACAGAGATGCTGTATGAGAAACCAATGTGAGTTTGGAACATTGAACAATATACATTTATTTTAGTAGACCTCAACAATGGAATTGGGTCATTCTACAGAAAAGGTGGAATCTGGGTGATACAGATCTGCTGAAATATATTCCTTCTAAAAACCTGTTGAATAGCAATAACTCTTAACTTGATGAATCCACAACAAGTAGAGCTTAACATATTTTTATTATGTTTATACTTTATACAAAGCCTAGTATAGGAATGTCACTTGTGTTACGTGTTACCAGGAAGAAGAGTAACACCAGTGACAATTTGGAGAACACACTACCATTTTAACAAAATGGCTGCAATGTGTCACACCAAATATGGCTTCAGTCAATATCAAAATCGTTTAACTCTTCAATACAATACATTTTCCCATTCAAATGTTCACCCCTAGGCTATGCAATGAGTACCACTAATGACAGACTTGAATTACGCATGTACAATTTGAAGATACAACGACACCTTTAACAAACAAAGTAAGAAGTATCAGACTTTGTACACTGCACTGCCTCAAATGATCTCTTGTTACAGGAGGCACTTCAGAGACAGCACATTATTTCAAAAATAAAAGCGTTTTGTGTAGCCGTAACACCAATGACGTAATTTTGGGTGACTGACATTTATTTGATATTATTAATAATAATTAGCGTTTTTTTTCCAACCATTTCAGTGTTATATTTAATGCTTGTAATGTTATGTACATATTTGATTTATTTATTGAAAAAAAAATCTACTATAGGCTCCACTTCCATGTATGATCAAAGTGACAAGGCAGTTCCTTGAACTTGACATTTTAAATAAATTGCAATTTACGTATAAAACCAATTTGTATTTAGTACCATTGCAAAGACAATCTCTATTTATTCAACATATATAATGAATGTGAGTATTAGGTCAACGTCATGTATTTTGGTGTCTGCAAAAGTAAGTGACCGCACTTCCACCTTTTCTGTAGAATGACCCAATTATGATCAGTAGAAATGGCCATGACATGGGACATTTAAATTATTTACATCTATTGAATAACTTATTTATTCTCTTGTGATATGAATACCACACATTTATTTTTTTGTATGCTATTTAACTTCCCTTGAAAAAATCATGTGTATTTTATTGCAGTAAAAATATAAGAGATTACCGATTAGTCGAACTGCTCCATTGACCCATATGGAGAAGCATTGATAGCTCTTGACTCGATTAACATTCCTGGTGTGCAGATTAACACGTCAAGGCAGCTGTGATGAGTCCGCTAACCGGAAAAGGAGAGATTTGACCTTCAACATAAAACGTACAATGTGACATCTCGGAAGAAAAGAGGAACGATTTAATGTATCGGAAAAACATGTAGGTATACAATTAAGATCTAACTGTTCAATTATAGAAGAAAATTGCCATCGGTTGCAGCAAATATGTTGGAATTTAAATTCATAATCTACCAAACAATTAGGTAGACCTTAACCGGAAGTTGTAGCTATTCTATCTAACTTGACGCTAGCTTTTGCAGTTTTAAATCGCAAAACACCACGTACTGCGGGCAATTTCCATCTAGTTCGTTATTTGTTGCACCTTACCAATATAATATTAAACTATGGTTTCTCATACGTGATTTCCTACCTTTTGAAAGCTGTTTTTGGGTCGGAGGATGACGCAGGATTTCTCCAAAGCTTCAAGTTTACATTGGCTACTGTTGACATAATCAGTTAGAAGACGACAAATCCGAGTCACAAGACTTCTTCCGAGCTTCCTTCTTTCAGGTAAACAACAACCCATGTTCTACCATTATTCCTTCCTTATTTATAAAATACATGTAAAGTGGGTCGAGCGTGTTGACAATTCACGTAAGTAAGTACGTAAGACCAACGGTTATTTTTGTCAGTTTGTCACCACAGTGACGGCGTAAGCTAACGTTAGGCTAGTTATCTTCTTGTCTCTATTGTTCTATTAATAAAACGAAGAATAGTGGCGGACATTGTTGCGAAAAAACTGGAGCTGTGCTGGCATCATTGGCTATGATGCATTGGTGCACTTAAGTAATTAAGTACATTTAATCAACTATTGTACTTTAGTACAATTTTGAAGTACTTGTACTTGAGTATCTACATTTTTCGCTGTTTTGTACTTCTACCTCGCTATAATTGAGAGGTAAATAGTGTACTTTTACTCAACTAAGTGTATTTAATGTCTTTATCGGAGGTGGGAGAAGTACTCAGATCTTGTGTAAAAGTCATGGTAGAAGTAGAAGTATCAGAGTGTAGGAATACTCTGTTACAGTAAAAGTCCTGCATTAAAAATGTCACTCAAGTAAAAATACAAAAGTATCAGCATCAAAATATAGGTAAAGTACCAAAAGTAGTGATTGTGCAGATTGGTCCATTTCAGATTAATATGATATGTTTTATAATGATTGATCATGAAAGTGTTCTCAAAGCTGGTGAAGGTGCAGCTAGCCTGAAGTACTTTGTAGACTGCAGGGTAGCGGTGAGCAGGTGAAGCTTTGATGCAGGGTAGCGTGAAGGTGCAGCTAGTCTGAAGTACTTTGTAGACTGCAGGGTAGCTGGTGAAGGTGCAGCTAGTCTGAAGTACTTTGTAGACTGCAGGGTAGCTGGTGAGGTGCATGTCGACTAGACTGCAGGGGCTGGGAACCTGGGGAACTAAAGTCTGATTCAACACTTGATTAGATTTCACATCATTCATCCAAATCTCAATGGAGACCATTTATCTCTGAATTGTAGTGGAGTAGAAGTACAGAGTAGCATAACATAGAAACACTCAAGTAAAGTACAAGTACAATTGTACTTAAGTACAGTACTCGAGTGAACGTTACTTCACACCCCTGTTGATATGACCCTGATGAACCGGCAGAGGATGTGTGTTGACCGGACTCTTGTCGTGTTGTAAACAGGATTAGAAGAGATGGAAAACGCTGGTTTCCGCAGCGAGAGCTTTGACAGCCTTCATCACCCCAGCGAAGATGATGATGACGAGATGGTGGACATTGCAGGAGCCACACTAGACTTCTCTGCCACGGAGGATGACCCTCCACTCGGCTCAGGTAACAGAGATGGGTTCCAGTCAGGGTCCAGAGACGGCGTGGGGAGGGGCCGCGGGTTAGACCTGGGTTTGACCATATATTCAAAGCATCTCTGGCTCAAACCCAGCTGCTGATCCTTCTTGATTTCATACCTCCTCTCTGATTGGCCCTCATATCCTGCTCTTTACGATCTACTATCTGAAACAGCCATTACACATCACAGTGTGTGTGTGTGTGTGTGTGTGTGTGTGTGTGTGTGTGTGTGTGTGTGTGTGTGTGTGTGTGTGTGTGGTGTGTGTGTGTGTGTGTGTGTGTGTGTGTGTGTGTGTGTGTGTGTGTGTGTGTGTGTGTGTGTGTGTGTGTGTGTGTGTGTGTGTGTGTGTGTGTGTGTGTGTGTGTGTGTGTGTGTGTGTGTGTGTGTGTGTGTGTGTGTGTGTGTGTGTGTGTGTGTGGTGTGTGTGTGTGTGTGTGTGTGTGTGTGTGTGTGTGTGTGTCACATGCTTTGAGTCATACATCTGATGAATCAGTCACTGCGTGTTCCTTCTCTCAGTCACACACTTTATGGATTTGCTTTGGTTTGACTGATGGTGTCGTCGTCATGTCGCCGACCTGATCGTACAACAAGCTAACAAAAAACGGAAGTGACTTATCGTTTGACTGTGCTGCAGTGAGACGATGTATCTCACGTTAATGACTGCTTTGCTTGCATATCATCATGTGTCAGTTTAAGACCTCACTTCGCTTATTGGAACGCAAAGAAGTGAAGACTTAATCAAACGTGATAACAACATAATATGAAAACAACTGGAAGAAGGAATAGTTATGAGGAACACTGAATGTACACAAAACTGATCCAAAGATTCAAAGGCCTTATTTGAAAGTAACACCCACGGCAAGATGACTTTAAACCTCCAGGGCGATGCAGCGCGTGTGAAGTGACGACACGTAATCGCCAGGCAGTGATTTGAGCTGCCTGGTTACCACCTAGGTCACAGTGACATCAGCAGACAGGAAGGTGCTTGAAATTGAGAGAAAGTGCTTGAAAATGTAAATGCTTTACTTTTACAAAAAATGTCTGTCTGACTGAATAGTTCGCTTTTTAGATTAAAAGAAAAGCATTGCTTCGCTTCGACATAAAACGGCTCCGCCGCGGCCTTCCTTGGCCTTGTGTTACGTGTGACCGGGGCATTCTGATGAGAGATAGGTGACTGTGTGCCAGGAGGTTGCCGTTTCAACGAGCGTTGGCTAGCAGAAGACAAGTACAAGCCATGGCTAAGACGAGGGTCAAGCCCACGAGTCGCCTCCTGCAAAGTGTGCAACATAACGATGCGAGAGTCTGCGCTGACGAGCCATGAAAGGTACGCCGGAGAAGAGCATTTTAGGTTAGGCTAACGCTGCATGTTACGTTTGTTTAAGCTAACGTTAGCAAGCTGAATAGCGAACTCGATTGAGGGATAATAATAATCGCAGGGGACAATCATTTCAGAGGAGCGTACCTATGTTATGTTACAGTCGCCATCGTGTGGTGTTCAGAGGACGAAGCGCTCACGGCATTTCGTGTTCTAGTCATGAAATATAATCTATTGATTCGACACGGAGCGATTTTGAAAGCGATGTATTTCTACTGGTAGTATGTTTCGTGCCTAAACCAAATGAGACTTGATCCATCGAAATCACTCACATTGACCGAAGACACATTTTCGTTTGTATTACTGGTCTGGGGGAAGCTCGTGCGTGTGTGTGTGTGTGTGTGTGTGTGTATTGCGTGTGTGTATTGCGTTTGTGTTTATTGCGTTTGTGTACCGGGGAAACACTCACAAGAAACACCGGCTGTTGTTGTGCCTGCTGTGACGTTACATTAGTCCGTTCTCCGCTTGTAATTATGCCGAAGCTTCAAAGCTGTACTTATCATCTGAATTTGCCGAAACAAGTTTAATATTCTGAAAGCCAAGACTTTGTTTATTTGAAATCAGATAAAAACAAACTGTCTTTTATATAAAATTGAAGTATTATACAAGTAAAACTACAGTTTGCTTTAATCCCATGTGATTGTAGAATGAACAGTCTTCCTTTGCAGATGTATAAGTCAGGAGTCTTGAGGAGTCAGCATTACCTAAAGTCATTGTACTCATTAGTAAATATTATTTTCCACTTGTTTCCTTTGTGAGTCTATTTCTATGCAGCGCTGCGTGATTTTGTGGGTACAATTCAGACTAATACACTACCAGAGGTGGATAAGTACTCAGATCGTGTACTGAGAAAATAGAAGTACTCAGATCTGTACTTGAGTAAAAGTAGAAGTACTCAGATATTGTTTGAGTAAAAGTAGAAGTACTCAGATCTTGTACTTGAGTAAAAGTAGAAGTACTCAGATCGTGTACTTGAGTACAAGTAGAAGTACTCAGATCTTGTACTTGAGTAAAAGTAGAAGTACTCAGATCTTGTACTTGAGTAAAAGTAGAAGTACTCAGATCTTGTACTTGAGTAAAAGTAGAAGTACTCAGGTCTTGTTCTTGAGTAAAAGTAGAAGTACTCAGATCTTGTACTTGAGTAAAAGTAGAAGTACTTAGATCTTGTACTTGAGTAAAAGTAGAAGTACTCAGATCTTGTTCTTGAGTAAAAGTAGAAGTACTCAGATCTTGTACTTGAGTAAAAGTAGAAGTACTCAGATCTTGTACTTGAGTAAAAGTAGAAGTACTCAGATCTTGTACTTGAGTAAAAGTAGAAGTACTCAGATCTTGTACTTGAGTAAAAGTATCAGAGTGTAGGAATACTCTGTTACAGTAAAAGTCATTCAAAATGTTCCTCAAGTGAAAGTAGAAAGTATTCTCATCTAAATATAGTAAAGACAGTGAAAGTAGTCGTTGTGCAGATTGGTCCATTTCAGAATAATATATATGATGTGTTTTATAATGATTGATCATGAAAGCGTTCTCAAAGCTGGTGGAGGTGCAGCTAGTCTGAAGTACTTTGTAGACTGCAGGGTAGCTGGTGGAGGTGCAGCTAGTCTGAAGTACTTTGTAGACTGCAGGGTAGCTGGTGGAGGTGCAGCTAGTCTGAAGTACTTTGTAGACTGCAGGGTAGCTGGTGGAGGTGCAGCTAGTCTGAAGTACTTTGTAGACTGCAGGGTAGCTGGTGAAGGTGCAGCTAGTCTGAAGTACTTTGTAGACTGCAGGGTAGCTGGTGGATTTACTCCAGGTGGAACTAAAGTCTGATTCAACACGTGGTTATATTTCACATCATTCATCCAGATCTGAGAAGTAGCTAAAGGTATTAAATACATGTAGTGCAGTAGAAGTACACCATGTACCTCTGAACTGCAGAGGAGTAGAAGTACACCATGTACCTCTGAACTGCAGAGGAGTAGAAGTACACCATGTACCTCTGAACTGCAGAGGAGTAGAAGTACACCATGTACCTCTGACTTGCGTTCACTACCAACCTAAAAGTACCTCAACAATTAATCAATAATGTATTGAGAAGTTATTTGGCTGATAGTTTTATATCGGCTCAGCCAGGTTATACGGGAGGCCCAGTCTACGTACAGATCACTTAGTTTGAAATATTAAACTTAGTTTTCTTTTCTTTAATTTGTCATCCTCGTGTAGAAGGCATAAGAACATCTGATTTAATGTGAGGTAGGGAAATAATAATATCATTTGAGTATGTGTATATAAATATGTAATTTACAACAGCTGGAAGATGCTTGAAGTGTGTGTGTGTGTGTGTGTGTGTGTGTGTGTGTGTGTGTGTGTGTGTGTGTGTGTGTGTGTGTGTGTGTGTGTGTGTGTGTGTGTGTGTGTGGTGTGTGTGTGTGTGTGTGTGTGTGTGTGTGTGTGTGTGTGTGTGTGTGTGTGTGTGTGTGTGTGTGTGTGTGTGTGTGTGTGTGGTGTGTGTGTGTGTGTGTGTGTGTGTGTGTGTGTGTGTGTGTGTGTGTGTGTTCTGAGCTCCTTCCTTGTTGCCGCGGTGCTCCTCTCGGCCCCTTGCATTGCTCATAAAGTGCATTACACACAGTCATAATGGCAGCCTTGTGGTTACGATCATCCTGAGCTAACGTTTAAACGGTGTGACTCGAACACTAAACCTTCGTCAGCGCTAACGATTGTTGTAATCGGACGTTTTGCTTCAGGGTTTGTTTGGAGATAAAACATCATGCGTGCGCTTGCTGTTACGCTTGCTGGACGTGCAAAATAATCGAATCGAAGGCAGAGACGCACATTCCTACTTTATTCAATTTCCTCTGACGCAGTAAATATGATTTACGCTGCTAAGGACAGCAACATGGTACAGAGAGGTTGTTTGTTGTCGCCGCGGGTCACGGGGACGCCAATTCCCATGGCAACTAGACCTCAGGAGTTCAAGGTTCGAATCCTCACTGGAGACGGTGTGTGTGTTCAAGCGTGTGGGTTTTTCTGTCAGTCTTTTTAAATGTGTGTGTGTGCATGTGTGTCTGGGAAATATAACACAATGTGTCACTGGTAGTAGACGGTGACGCGGGCACATGGCGAAAGCAGGGCGTCCAGTTTGGTTGATATTCTGTGAAAATGTAAGATTACAGTGTGTACTCTAGGACACACACACACACACACACACACACACACACACACACACACACACACACACACACACACACACACACACACACACACACACACACACACACACACACACACGAGTGAGTGTCGAGCTCAGCAGGAGGACATCCCTTGTTTGTGGAGAGCAGAGTTTATCCAGGGACTTCTGCCGGGAAGGACTTGGAAGGACACTGGACATGTTGAAATATATCTGGGGATGTTTTTGTAGACAGATGTTCAAGATGTCGACAGAAGAGCTGCAACATACGTATTATTTAGTTTATTGATTATTAACTAGATCAATCTTTTGGTCTTTGAGATATCAGAAATGCTGACGGATGTCCATTCCAGTGTCCTGCGCCCCTTGCTCTTCACAGGCGACAGAAAGCACGCGAAAGCTTATAAAATGAACTGCACGAAGGGGTTAAGTGTATTTGTCATTGGTGACAATTTCTTTCCCAGAACACGAAGCCATCAGACGGTCGAATAACAAACAGTGCAGTCCCAACATTTCAATGTAAGCACTCGCCGCTTCCGGAGTGATTTGCTTCTTGTGTTGAGCCTTATCTAATGTACCAGTGCTGTAAACCCATTCAAGGCCAACTCATGCGAGCACGACTGAGAGTCATGGGTTCACTCACTGCGGGTCTATTGCCTCGACAGTGAGAGACCGCAGTGTGAACGGAAGCTTTACGAGGCTTTAGTTTACACTTTTAAATCGATTTTTTATGAACTTAATATAATTTTTTTCAATTTCTTTTAGTATAATTTCCGTCACAGTATTTTTAATTGTATTCGCATAGATCTTTTCGGTATTTGATGTTCCCGGAAAATTGACATTCACCTGACCTCTTTAAAAAGTCCCAGGGTCTCACGGGAGCCAAAAGGTGAAGACCTCGTAAACACAAATCCCCCCTTTTCTACGCAGAAACCCACCTCAGCCAATCAGAGCCGCTCCCAAACCCCCACGACCAATTAAAAACAGTTCCCACCAGCTCAGCCAATCCCCATCCACGTCCCAGACACATTAGCCAATCGCGACTCCCTCCCAGAGCTCAGCTGGAGTCCACTTCCTCGAGGAGGGAAGAGACTCCAGGTTTGAGTTTCAGCAGCGACTGGTTTGTCGTGTTTGGGGCTGGGAGAAAGATGGACTGGGAGTTCTGGAGCAAACAGCTGGACCAGGAGGTTCTGGTGGAGGGGGGTGAGTTGTGGGATATTTAAATCTGATCAAGTTGAAATGAAGAAAGCCTGCCGTCGTCATCATCTCTTGTCAGACTGAGCTACACGTTGATGTATTCTCTTCCCCTGCTGCTTTTCAGTTAGCTTGTGTTAGCCTTTAGCTCCCTTTAAATGTGTGTGTGTTATCTTTAAGACCGTTTACAACCCAGCAGGCACTGGTTAATGTTTCTGTGATGCCTGTTCGGGGTCGCAGAGGCCGCTTTGTTCATCTTTATACGGTCATAACTTTGCAGCCGAGGTCAAACTGGAGTCCTTAACACTTGTTTGCATTTTAGTCCACTTTCTTGTTGGTGTCGTTTGATCTGACAAATTCCTGTCATTCTTTTCTAGTGTGTGTGGGTTGTGTGAGTCTCAGAGTGTGTGTGTGGGCTATGTGAGTCTCAGAGTGTGTGTGTGGGCTACTCCTGTATGCATGAGGAACACAGGTCAGCCACACTGGTTGTTTACTGTAAATCCACTTCAAATGGAAATTAACCCACGAGGACAACGTGTCGTTATCTTAACCGATTTACAACTTAAACACGTTCACAGCTGGAAAACGGAGATCGAACCGGACAAACTAGATTATGAGCTTTTGAAGAGGGCGGGGAAACGTGGCGATGTGTGACGAGAAACATGCATTTTCATAGATGATATTTTAAACAGTTTTTAAATGTACAAGAAATCGAATATTAAGAGCATTAAAACGTTTTCCTCGGGTGGATTTTTGATGTGCAAAAGATGGCCAAAAACAACTCAAACATTTCCCATTTATTAGCTACAACGTGCATTTTAGAATAATCAATTTAAGATGGCCAGGTGAACAGCTTTAATATCCAGAAGCAAGGGACGAACTGGTTTTGGTTTCGCGGAAGCAAAGCATATAATGACTGTTCTGACATTCTTCACTCCACAGCATTCTCACAACACCTGCTCCAGGGTTTTATTACCATCAGCTGACTCGTGTAGCCTTGAAGATGGTGTGTGTGTGTGTGTGTGTGTGTGTGTGTGTGTGTTGCGTAAATCCAGACAGTTTTCTCAGTTCGACCGGTGACACGGTAAAAGAAAGGGTATGTTGGAGGAAGACGGAACACATTTCTCGCGGTCATTCATCTGGAACATTCTTGGAGCCGATGGTGGTTGGAACCAGTCGGACTTGTCGGATCAGGTGTATTGTGTTAGTGTGCCGAGGTTCTCCTTCCCCGTGTCATGTCAGGCATGTGGCTGCTGTGTTCGTGAAGATTAAGATTCTAGCAAAGACAAAATGCAACGAAAGAAAATGTGTGTGACAACAATTATAGTTTTTTGTTGGTGTCTTTCAAAAGTGCTTCACGTTGTTGCAACAGGAAGACAAAATAAAAACGCGTTTCAGCACTGCATTGAAATACAATCAGACAATTAATACAAGTTCAAATGGAAATAAAATACCCAAACGTAATGGAGAGGCGAAGTCCCTCCCGTTCCGCCATGGGACCTTATTTCTGAAAAATGATGCATTGAAGTCGATGGAGAGAAAAAGATTATCTTTCGATCCCGTTTGAATTGTTCCACGAATTACACACATGATGTTTGTCCATTTAAAAGATAATTTTGCAAGTTAAAACAATTGAAATGTGTCGTAACACTTTGTTCGAAACCGCTGAATGAACTACAACTCCCATCATGCACCACACACCAAGACGGCCGTCCCGTTGGAACATCTCACTTCTTTCTCTCAGAACGAGGCGGAAAGTATTAAACGAGGTGGAAATCACTCCAAGTCTGGGCGCGTTGAGAGCTGTGCACACACACAAGGGGAGTTAGTCGGTTCCTGAGAGCCAGCATGCGGGACCGGGACTCTGGGAGTTGTAGTCTTTCTAGTTGCGTATTTTTCATAGTCTTATATTTCAACAGTTGTACGACAAACTGTGACTTTTTTGACACGGAAATGTTTTTTAAGATTGACAAACATCATGTGTGTAACTCGTGGCACAATTCAAACGGGATCGAAAGATACGTTTTCTCTCCATTGACTTCAATACATGATTGTTCAGTAATAAGGTCCCATGGGGCGGAAGCAGACGGGTGGGACTTCGCCTCTCTGTTGGGAAATATAAGGCAATAAATACAAGAAATATATAAAGCATGTTAGAAATAGATTCTTTCTTTAAGTGATTAAAAAAAGTCTTAACTCTTAAGATATATAATTAAATAAGTGTCATTAACTTATTCAATCCCAAACCTGTCTTACTGTCTGTTTGCATGTCACTTTCTTATCTCAGAATTGCCATGTTTCTCATAAAAAGCTCGATCCGCTCTCCTCACACAGACGGGAAGCGGGAAGGACATTCTGAATACATCCATTCATCCAATGAAAAGCCATCTTTCTTCTGCACTCAGGCGATTGTTTCTGCCCCAGAATGACCCGTCTCCACTCTGTTCCCGCTTGAAAAATATACGTTGTATTGATTTTAAAACAAAACGTTCGAGCAGTGGTTCTCAAACTTTTTTCAATCGTGTACGTGGTCCCCTTTGAAAGACAATTCAGCCAAGCACCCCCTGATCAGCGCCAACACAATTAGTCAGGGGAACACAGCCTCTATAAAGAGGTACAGCACAGCGCCGCACCATCGTGTCTGATTTATTAAAACAACAACAGTAACTGAGAAACACTTAAATGCATTTCAAATGTTTACAATCCATCACTAAATTCATGGCTAACCAATTTTAACATCATGCAATAATACTGAGACGACATGAGCTGCTTTGAACTGATCTTTTTAATAAGTTGTACTCAATGTAGAGAAACATGGGCTCGAGCTTCACTGAGGACCTTTGTTATTCTGACAGGGAGGCAAACTGCAGCTATTACACTTCGAGTTTTGAAATATGTGTAACTC